>ML796486.1:287815-316180 GCA_009831015.1 Picea engelmannii | reverse complement strand
ACCACTTGAAGTAGGATGAATTTCCACAACAAAATCTAGGCCCCACTGCTGAAAGGGACCTCAAGCTACCACATGTTTCAATGGAAAAGACTTGATTTGTTGCTTTCCATAGAATTTTTGACACTTGACACAAGACATGATTTTCGCAAAGACATCAGTGAAGAGACTAGGCCAAAAATACCCATCCTTGAGAATCTTGTAGGCTGTGGTTCTCCAGAAGTGATGCTCCCCACATAAACTGTCATGAAAATCATACATAATCCTTTGGGCTTCATGTGGGTCTAGACATCTCAAAAGCACTCCTAAAGGGTCTTTCCAATATAAAACTTGATCAATAAGACAATATTTAATTGATTTGAGATTCAAATCTCTTACCTTGTTCTTTTCCATACCATCAGGAGGCTGCAACTTCTATAGGAAAAATATAATGTCCTTGTACGAGGTTCATCCTGCCAATGGAGGGTTGGATTGAGAACCTTCATCAGACAACTCAGCTTGCTGATTTTCTGAAAAACTATTGACGAAACGGACCCCCAAATCTTTGCAATTAGATTCAGCTAGCAACCTAGCTAAACCGTGGCCTTTAACCAATTTGGTGGGATTTATCTCAAGATCAAATTCAAGGATCTTGGCAAGCCACTTGCTCCTTCTTCTGTCTATGTCAGGTTGAATGAGGATCTCCCTAACAGAGGCTGAAGGAACATATGCAATGAATTTTGAACGCAACACATAAACTCTAAAATCTTTGAGAGCTTTGACCAAAGCATAGGCCTGCTTTTCCATGATGTCATACTTTACTTCAACGTCTCTCAGTGCCCTACTAAAAAATGAAATGGGTTGATCTAAACCTTCAACATGCTTCTGCAACAAAACAAATGCTACTATGTCAAATGAAGCAAAGGTGAAAATTAGAATATCTTTGGAGTAATCAAGACTGATGATAACATGTGCTTCGGTCAAGGCCTTCTTTATTTGATTAAAAGAATTGCGAGATTCAACAGTCCATTTGATCTCATTCCCTTTCCTCAACATGGATGTGATAAAGATTTGCAAGGTTTGGTTCGCTACTGTTCTTTCCATCAATGACAATCACATTCTTTCTGTAACCCTAAAAGGATGCACTATTCTCCCCCTTTGGCATTGATGGAAACCCTAAAAGGATGCACTATTCTGCTTAGACCTCCAACTATAGCATACAGACAACACCTTTTTCTCCCCCTTTGACATCAATGTCAAAGAAAACAGAGAGTGACTCTGTGCTCCCCCTGATCAGATATACTAGGAGCACTCTCCCCCTGATCAGATATACTAGGATCACTCTCCCCCTGATCAGATAGACTATTTTAACTTGATAACAAGGTCATGCCCAACTTCTGGCGTACATACTCAAACTGAGATTTTGCAAGCGGTTTAGTGAAGATATCAACAATATGATCTTTGGATGGAATATAATGAAAATAAACAACATTGTTAGTTACATGTTCCCTCAAGAAGTGATACTTTATGGGTATATGCTTGGTCTTAGAGTGAATACAGGATTCTTTGACACACTAATTGCACTAGTATTATCAAAATGAATTGGGATCAGTGCATTATACTTTACCTCCAAGTCTGCAAGTGTCTCAATCATCCATAATACTTGGGTACAACAAGTGGTAGATGCAATGTTATCACACTAAATTGCCTTGGGTCTTTTAGTTTGTTTTCAATCTTTTTCAAGCCTTAGATTTTAATTTTTCTTTTAAAGTCTCATCCCTTTAAATTTTTTGTTTGGTAGGACCCCTTAGATGATTAAAGTTTTTGAGTCTTAGCTCTAATTTGATCCTTGAACCATTTCTAGCTCATGTTTTATTTGGCTCCCCTCCATGACTTGTCCCTAGGTTGATCCCTCCCATTACTAAACTGACGCGACAAACCTTCCTCCTCACTCATGATCTGATAGGCATGCCTCCTTGTCCTTGCTTACCTGTCCTATCACGTTTTGAAGTGGAAGCACTGCCTACTCATTAGGCAGTTCTGTAGCGCCTATCACGTTCACTATACCTCCACCTCGAGTCATTATTGCCACGAATGATGTCATGTCCCTTGTTTTCAGTGCCAAAAGTCGGTTAAAGATGCCTTCAAAGATCTTGCATTTATGAGCTTTGGTAACAATTTCTAATCTGAAAGACTCAATAGTGTTGCGTTGCGCAAATTCATAAGTTCTGATCAGGCGACCACATGTCAACCAAATCCGATGATGAGAAAGATTCCAAGGCTGAGGTTTTCTCAAAGTTCATCCTAAGATTGCGTTGAAGATATCAATATGTGTCCATTGCACATGTATCCCATGTTACCTCCTCTGCGTATTAATTTTCACAGGAAATTTGTTCTCGGGTTTTTGTTTTTCCAATCTTACACAGTAGTAAGGGATCCATATTTGCACGGTAACCTTGTTTTTATCCTCTTCAGACTTGTAAATCTCTTTGCCTGTATCTATGGTTTGATCACTGCTGTTTTCTTTAACCATTAAAGTCACAAGCCTGTAAATAGCCTATCCTCTGTGTATGCATTGTGCTACCTAGAGGTGCTGCTTAAACCAAATCTGTTTTCCTTGCTTCATTTCATCTTGGGGTTTGGCATTTCACTCAATTGCAGAGGGCCAAATTTAGACTACCTTCTCACTGTTTACAGTATAGAAAACCTGTACAAGCCTAAGGGTTTAATTCCTAAAAATTCTAGCTTGGCTTACTAGCAACAGTCTGTCTAAAAGAGTCAGCCTTATCTATTTGAAGCCCTATTCAAATCCTTCCTGGTCATTACCATCCCTTAAACTTCTTAAAAGCCCTCATTTTGAGCCATGGAAACTCCTCAATCGAGGAAGACACACAAAGGTGGAAAGGTGGTCAGAACAAAGCCGATGGACATGCATCTTTTTGATATAAAACCCATAACAAGAGAGGCCTTTCAAAGAGTAGGCTGCCTCTCTTTCTGTCAGAACATGCAGAGAGGCCATCCAGAGGTAGAAATATAGTTTGAACTACAGTTTGATGGAAAGAAAACCAAGGTTGGTGATTTGGAGTTTGAGGTTACTGAAGCCTCTATCTCAGTAGCAACAGGGATCCCCATTACAGGTGAAAGGTGGTTCAAAGCCAAGGCTTTGAGTTCAGCCTATGCAAAATATATTTTTAAACTTGAATATCAAGCCAATGACTTGTCCCAAAGTATGCCAAGGAGTCAACTGATTGAACAATTTGACATATTACTGAAGATCATACAGAGATATTTTACTTGTGAAGGGAGATTTAACACCTTGTACCAGTACCATATAAGGTTGTTGCTACATTTTACTGGTAAGGTTGAGATGAATGTTCCTTATTACTTGTTGAGGAGTATAGGTAAAATGTCAGACATGATACATGCCAAATCTAAAGATGTGGATTCTAACCTTTTCCACTTTGGATTATTCAGAATGCCAGTCTCTGAGGAATTGGGTAAGAAAGAGATTTCATGGGAACATTGTGTGGTTACCTCTCATTTCAAGTTGGATCTAGCACCAACTCCCCAATCACAGAAGGCAAGTTCTTTGTCACCCACTAGTACTTCTAAATCAAGGACCAGTAGGAAGAGAAAGGGAAGAACCCCTGTTCAAGTTCCAGAGATCAGCAAGCAAGTCATAGAGGTCGAGGAGGAAGTTTTTCCTTCTCCACACAGATATTTTTCACCACCTTCTCCACCAGGGTTAGAAGAGGTGCCTTCTTCTACCAAAGTTGCATACAAGAAAGGGAAGAAGCTCCTCTTTCCCTCTTCTCCTCCAGCAGTCGAAATCAAGGGTAAAAGGCCTTTCACTAGGTCGTCAATGCCTAAGGAGATTTTCAAAGAGCAACCTTTACCATAAACCCCTACTCAGAAGAAGAAGGGTAAGAGCATTGAAAATCCTATGGAGGAAAAATTAGAAACCCTTACTCAGAGGAAGAAGGGTAAAGGTAGTTCTCAGCCTACTGAAGGGAAACAAGAAGCCCCTATACATAAGGGTAAGGATAAAAGTACTAAAAGACCTTTGGAGAGTAAAGATGAAACCTCTGAAAAAGGCATTGAGAAGCCTATTGAAAGAAAATATGAAACCCCTGTGCTGAGAAAGAAGAATAAAAGTAAAGTCATCAAGGAACCTAATGACATAGACAAGACACTTCCCATGCAAGAGAAAGAGGAGTCTGAGAAAAATCCTAGTGAGACTGTACATGGCACTGTTCCTCATGATGGTCAGAACTACAAAAGACTTATCAAGCATCTTAGAGATGGAAGAAAATAAATATCTCATGTTAAAGAAGAAGATAAGGTCAACTTGGATCAGATGAAAGAGCTCATGGATGGCTACAACCACACCCTTGAATTGGAAAGATTTGTAGCAAGGAGGGACCAACCCCTTCATAGACAGCTAATGAATATCTACAAGTAGAACATAGGCTTCCAATCTCAGAACATGAAGCCAAAGGCTGAGCTAAAGCACTTTCAAGATGAGGTATCTCAAAGAAATCTACAGGTGTTGGTTGACTATGCCGTTGAAGATGACAAACTGATAGCTAAGGAGAGCACAACTACACCAAAGAATCCTATCAATGCTAAGAAGAATAAGTCTACTGTATCAATTGAAGATTCTCTTTCTACCAGAAAGAGTAAGAGGTTAAGTGTCAAAATGAAAAAATAGTTGGTAAAGGGCAAGCCCCATTTTTGAGGATGTATCTTTTTGGGAGGGTTAACCAATAAGAAAATATTATCTCTGCCATCTATACAGGATTTTAAGTGCTTAACTATTTGGGTTTTGAGTTTTTTCTAAGTGCTAGCTTCCCCATTGGTAGAAGGCATTACCTATTGTGCAGTCAAGGATCTTCATTAAAATGGTTTTGTCATCATGAAAAACCACAAATTATTCTGCACATGTTCAAGGATTGGAGGTGCTGCATTTTTTTAATGCTACCCAAACCTGCACACAGATGTAGCGTAAGTTGCGCTACCCAATGGTGCTACCTAATATTTCACAGAGGGAAAATAATTGGTACACAGGCGCAACACATAGGTGCTACCTAATGTTGCTACCGAATATTTCACAGAGGGTAAAGGTTGGCATAGAGGCAAAAAACAGAGGCGCTACCTAATATTTCACAAAGAGCGAAGTCTGTACACATATGCAGCACATAGGCGCTACCTTTTCTCCTTGTAGTGAACTACCCAATTTTTCTACCCAAGGAAGCTTCCAATAAAGACCAGGGGATCTAGGAGGACCAAGCTAACAACCATTGGATAAATTGATGATGAAAAAGGATGGAGAAGAAATAGTTGGCATTGTGAAGACAACCACATGCTTGGAAAGACACATGGAAAACAAGGAGTTGCTCAGCAAAAGGGAATCAAATTAGTTTGAAATTCAGTTGGATTAGTCACCAACATTTCCCTGTTTTACAACATAGGTGCTTAGATCAAATAAATGTTTAGAGTTTTTTATGGGAAGGAGGCCAGCTCGAACTTCCAGCTGTTGCCTCCCTTTTGCTATAAATAGGTAGATCATTTGCTTTAGTAGGTTCGGATGGTTGAGCAAGGCTCCCTTATATTGTTATATTTTGATGAAGTAATTGTGATCTAGTGGTATTGGACTTAAGACTTTTTGACTAATAGAAATCAACTTCTCTTTCAGTCTATTTGCTTATGATGCTAAATGTTCATGCTTTGAATGATTCACATGAATGATTGTGGTGATGTTATGATGGATGTTTGATCATTATGTTATCGTGATGTTTATTTAGCTTCCTTAGTTTCTAAGTTCAAGAAGATCTTGTGTTAAGAAACTTTCCTCCTTAGGCTTTTGTGGACTTGATGTTTACAACAAACCCTACACTTCTCTCATACAAGTCTTCTTTCTACTCATACTTACTCCCAAATTACTGATTGAAGTTAGACAAGACCTTAATTGCTGGTGCATGTGAGCCCTGCTATCTGAGTTAGAACATTATCACTTGAGTCCTTTTCTATTTGACCCTTTAAACACCCTGCATTCACTTACAACCTGATGGGTACTAGGCTTGCCTTCCATGCAATCTGAAGGTGAATCATAGTTCTAACATTCTTGGCACCGTTGTTGGGGAACGATTTGAAGAATTTTCCCTGGGATTAAAACGACACAATTTTCTAGTTCTAAAGGTGCATTAGAACGTAGTATTTCGAAGATTGCAGACTGCACCTGGCGACTCCATTGTTTCAACTCTGGCACCTAAAGGAAAACATACGCGATCAAATCCACAACTACCTTTGGTACCACCTAAGGCTGACCCAAAGAAGATAATCAAGAAGGGAAAAGCTTCTCAATTTTTTTTTTCTGCTACTACTACAAGTGCTTCTGGTCAGTTGCCTGATTCCACTCTTGATACTCTAGCTGTTTTATCAAGTAAGCTTCCTTTATCTTCTGCTAAAGTATCTAAAAACCTTGATTTTGAAGAGTTTCCTATTGAATACTCTTCCTTTGAAATTGAATTGAAAGAAGAAAACATTGATATTTTCTCTTCCCCTGATATTGAGAAGTGTTTCAGTCTTGATAGTTTTGAAGATTTCCCTACTTTAGGTTTTGCTACACCTCGTTCTGTTAAAAATTTTGTTGCCAAAGAAGTAGGAACTTCATCTCCCTCTCAGGCCTTATCATCCTCTTCCAAGACTCAACCTTCTATTATGAAAACTGAAACCCCCCCTTCATCCGTTCCTTCCTCTCCAACTTTGCACACAGTCAAGTCTCCTTCTCCTTCTTGTTCACCAAGAATCCAAAATCAAATGGAAGTTGTTAACCCCCATGCAAATAGGATGGATTCCATAGTGGCTGTCAGATATGATCCTCTAGTCTTACCTTAGCCATTGAACTCTCTTCCTCCTGGAGATTATTTGAAATACATGCCTAAGTTCACGGGAGAAGAAGATGTAACAATTGAGAAACATCTTGCTGCTTTCTATAGCTATGAAGATAACCAAAATATTGAAAATGAAGATGTTTGGATGAGGGTTTTCATCCAAATCCTTTTTGGTGAGGCTAGGAAGTGGTTTAGGGGTCTGGCCCCTGGATCCATTATTGGTATTGAGGCATCAGATGAAGCCTTTTTTAGGCATTGGGGTGATAAAAAGGATTTTTTGTACTATATCACCGAATTTGGATCTTTGAAAAGGAAAGAAGGAGAGTATGTCTCTGAATTTTCTAAAATATTTAACAAAATGTACAAGAAAATCCCTGATGAGATTAAACCCACTGAAACTATGGAAAAAATCACTTATGCCAGTGCATTTGATTCCAAATTCTACCTCCTTTTGAGAGAAAGAAGGTCACCTTCTTTGGTTCACATGCAAGATGTTGCCTTAGAGGTAGAATCCAACATAGTGGCATCATATAAGCTCAAGGGGAAATTTGATAGGGATAGGGGAAAGAACAAAGCTGAAGCCTCAACTTCTGATTCCTCTGTTGTCTATTCTCAAGTAGATGAGCTAACCAAATTAGTAAAATCTCTTTCCATTGAAATTGAGAAATTAAAATTAGAAGGGAAATAGACATATAGAAATGCTCAAAACAATGATAACAGAGGTAACTACAAGAGACCAAATAACGCTCCCCAAATCTTTCCTAGAGATCCTAGAAACAAAGAAAGAGATGATCAGAGGGTACAAGATCCTTTGCAAAATAATTTGGTGGCTGATGAAGAAGAAGAGGAGGTAGAAGCTGATCCTCAGATTCACTGCTTAGGTGATACATCCCCATCCTCACACTCGACTTAGTCCTCTTATGAGCAATATTTAATGGATATTCAAATTAATGAGTTAATCAAGGGAGAGAAAGAAAAGGAAAATCCTAGTAGATATAATCTAATATCTAAGAAGAATGAAGAAAAAACTGATGCACCAATCAGCCTATGCAAAAAGAAGATTCTACCAAGGCTATGACAGTTAACAACAAGGAAAAAGACTCTCAAAACCCACAAGTTCTGATCAGAAATCCTCCTCCCAAAACCAAAGATATTTTGAAGCCTTCCCCTTCCTTCAGTTTTGAGAATGAGATCCAGAAAATAAAGATCCCTGTACCTTTTTTGGAATTGATAAAAAATGAGGATTTTAAAAAATATTTGTCCAAAATGTTACAACCAGAATCATCTTCAAATGCCATTGACTCAATAAATTTGCAAGATGAAAAACCAGCAGTGATTTTAGGTCCTTTGATAGAAGACAAAGATGACTCATCCCCACCTTTCTATACTTCATTGAATATACATGATAAGGTGTTACACAATTGTCTCATGGATTCAGGGGTATCCCACAATCTTATGCCAAAATGTGTTATGGATGAACTTGGGTTAGAAGTCACAAAGACCTATCATGACTTATATTCTTTTGACTCCAGAAAATTCAAATGTCTTGGAGTCATTAAGGATATGGTGGTGACCTTATTTCAGTTGCCCATGAAGAGTATACTTATGGATATCGTAGTTGTTGATGTTCCCCCCAAGTTTGGCATGCTCTTGTCAAGGCCCTGGATAAAAAGACTTGGGGGAAGCTTTCCTATAGATCTCTCTTATGCTACTATTCCTATTTTTGGGGGAGAGCATAGAAGACTTTACAGGGAAGCTCAATTGGCTTACATCATTAGTGATGAAGAAAACCCCACAAATCACCCTGTTTTTGCTTTTGATGCAGATCTAGTATCTAGTATTTTGTAGGTCACTAATGCTCCTAAAGCCCCTTTAGAAATCAGGAAAAATTCCATCAACTTTTATGAAGAGCCTCTTCTAGACACTTCTGTCTGGAAGATGTTCTTTGATGGAGCCTCTTCCAAGGAATGTGTTGGTGCTGGGGTGATCTTTGTCTCACCAACCCAAGAAACTATATCTTTGTCATATAAACTAGAATTTGAGACTACTAATAATGTGGCAGAGTATGAGGTTCTTGTCTTGGGTTTGAGGGAAGCTAAATACATGGGGATAAAAGAGCTGTCAGTATTTGGGGATGCTAAATTGATATTCCATCAGATTAAAAAATTTTATTAGACAAAGCATCATAGGATTAGATCTTACATAAATGAAGTGTGGGATTTGGTGGACAATTTTTTCTCTTCTTTTAATATATCATTCATTCCTAGGGAAGAGAATACCATGGCTAATTCTTTGGCCGTATCAACAAGAAAATTCAGAATTCCTATACCACCAAAAATCAAGTATGATGTAGAAGTCAAATACATGCCTTCTATACCTGACAATGTAAAATATTGGAAAGTGTTCGAAGATGATTTAGAACTTAAAATTTTTCTTGAGACTGTTGATGAATTTTTTGCATTACACATTGATCAGGATCATGATTCAGAAGTCACTCCTCATGCTGATGTTTTCCTCAATAAAATTGCTAATCATCATATTGTGCAGCTGCCTAGTAATCATATACCAAAGGGACTGGTTCCTTTGGAAAGATTATTTGACGAGAATGATGTGGCATTGAAAGGGAAGGTATCCACTGATGATTCATATATAACTGAGTGTAATGTGGGCACTGAAAGGGATCCAAAATATGTCAAATTGTCAAGCAACCTATCAGAAAAGTAGAGGGCAAAATATAATAAGTTGTTGAAATAATTTGCTAATGTATTCGCTTGGACTTATGAAGATATCGGAACTTATGACACAAGCATAATAGAGCACAAGATCCCATTAAAATAAAACACCAAACCCTTCAGGCAAAAGTTGAGGCAAATCAATCTTATGTTGTTGCCTGTCATGGAGAAAGAAGTTAAGAAGATTTTAGATGAAAAAATTATCATTCCTTTGAGGTATTCTGAATGGGAAGCCAATTTGGTCCCAGTAAGAAAAACAAATGGAGAAATCAGACTTTGTGTTGATTTCCGAAATCTGAACAGAAGTTCAAAGAAGGATAACTATCCTTTACCCAAGATGGAGCACATATTACAGAAGGTGACAGGAGCAACCAGGATGTCTATGGTTGATGGATTTTCCGGAATACAATCAGATATCTGTTTTTCCAGAAGACAGAGAGAAGATGGCCTTTACCACTCCTTGGGGGACATTTATGTACGCCAAGATGCCCTTTGGTTTGATGAACGCAGGGGCAACTTTTCAGTGAGCTATGGGCATAGTATTTATTGGAGAAAAGGATAAGTTTGTTGTTATCTATTTAGATGACATAACTATGTATTCTCAGTATGATAAGGAACACTGTGATCATTTAAGAAAGGTTTTCTTAAAATGCAGAAAATTTGGTCTCTCTTTGAATCTGAAAGAATCATTGTTTGCAATGAAAGAAGTAAAATTATTGGGGCATATCATGTTAGCTGAAGGGGTAAGGATTGATTCCAGCAGGGTTAAGGCTATACAAACTTTGTCACTCCCTAGATCTAAAAAGGAGGTACAATATTTTCTGGGAAAAAACAACTTTTTGAGAAGATTTGTGTCAAATTTTGTTGAGTTAGTTAAGTATATCACAACCATGCTGAGGAAGGATAGTGAAATCAAATGGACTGTTGAGGCCCGTGATTATTTTGATCAAATAAACAAATCCTTGACAGAAGCCCCGGTTCTTGTCAGCCTCGACTACTCCAAGGAATTTCTTATTTTTTTTTTTGCCTCTTTTGATACAGTAGCAACAGTCCTATTGTAGAAGAATGCTGAAGGCTTAGAGCAGCCCATTGCCTTTTTCAGTAGGGCATTGAGAGATGCATAACTAAAGTATGAAATTATGGACAAACAATCCTATGCATTGGTTAAATATCTTAAGTCCTTTAGAGTTTATGTCGTGCATTCAAGAGTTATTTCTTATGTCCCATCATCTACTGTAAAAGAAATTCTTATTCATCCTGATATAGACGAAAAAAGAAGCAAGTGGATTGCTAAACTACTTGAATCTGATTTGGAGATTAGGCCCACAAAATTGGTTAAAGGACAAGGTTTGGCCAAGCTCTTGGGTGAATCAAATTTCTTAGCATTGGGGGTGAACTTCATTCACTCATGTTCAGAAAATCAGCAGGCTGAGATGAATGATAAAGGTCCTCAAGTCATTTCTACATTGGACAATTGCAACTGGTACACAGACATTATATTTTTTTTGCAAAATTTACAGCCCCCGATTGGTATGGAAAAGAACAAGGTGAGGGCCTTAAAACTCAAATCAATAAAGTACCACCTTGTTGATCAAATTTTGTATTGGAAGGATCCATTAGGAGTGCTTTTGAGATGCCTATATCCCCAAGAAGCCCAAAATATTATGTCTGATTTTCATGACAGTTTTTGTGGGGGCATCATTATTGGAGAACCACGACATACAATATCCTCAGGGTTGGGTACTTATGGCCCAGTTTGTTCACTAATGTTTGTGCGAAGATCAGAGTCTATGCTAAGTGTCAGAAGTTCTCCGGGAAGCAGCAACTTAAGTATTTTCCATTAAATCCCGTGGCAGCCTAAGGACCCTTCCAACAGTGGGCCCTAGATTTTATCGAGGAAATCCATCTCGCTTCCAGTGGTCAACATTGATGGATCTTTATTGCTACAGATTACTTTACTAAATGGATCAAAGCTATTCCCTCAAGGAATACTTCACATAAAGTGATCATTGGTTTCTTGGAAGACATCATAGCAAGGTTTGGGTGTCCTAACAAAATTGTCACTGATAATGCTGCATCATTCAAGGCCAACCCATTAATTCAGTTCTGTGAACAGTTTGGGATCACTTTGATTCATTCCACCCCTTACTATCCGCAGGGAAACGGGCTTGCAGAATCCTCGAACAAAAGCATTATAAAGATCATGAAAAATTTGTTAGAGGATAAAAAAAAGGCATGGGATTCGAAACTCAAATTTTCTCTATGGGTTGACAGAGTGACAGTGAAATGGTCCTTGGGACTTTCCCCTTTCTAGCTGGTGTATGGAGTTGAGGAAGTTTTTCCTTCTCAGCTTTCCTTACCTGTGGCAAAATTCTTCCAAGATTATCAAGGGGAACCTGATCATATGATCAGAAGGATTCAACAGCTGGTTGAAGTGAAACAGACTCAAGAGAAGATTGTAGACAAAGCAGCTGACCATCAACTGAAGATTGAGCATGATTTCGACAAAAAGGTGAACAAAGAGGACTTTCAATTGGGTGATCTGGTGCTCAAATGGGATTCACCGAAGCAGGATAAAGGCAAGCACGGTAAATTTGAAGATTTATGGATCGGTACTTTCAAAATCTCTGAGGTATTCTCTAATATCACTTTCAAGTTGCAGAATATGGAGAGTGAAGAGGTTTTTGATGGCCCTGTCAATGGGCATTTCCTGAAAAATTACTTTGCTTGAGCCTTGAGTGTCTCTTCATGTCATTGTAAATATCATTCTCTTTTTATTTTTGTTTCAATAATTGACCCCATAGCCCTAGGATAAGGCTCTATATCTACTCATTCTTGGCATCCCGCAGGGGGCATGCCATCCCCTGTGGAGCCAATGTTATCACACTAAATTGCCTTGGGTCTTTTAGTTTGTTTTCAATCTTTTCCAAGCCTTAGATTTTAATTTTTCTTTTAAATTTTCATCCCTTTAAATTTTTTGTTTGGTAGGACCCCTTAGATGATTAAATTTTTTCAGTCTTAGCTCTAATTTGATCCTCAAATCGATTTTTTATCCTTGAACCATTTCTAGCTCATGTTTTATTTGGGTCCCCTCCATGACTTGTCCCTAGGTCGATCCCTCCCATTACTAAACTAACGTGACAGACCTTCCTCCTCACTCATGATCTAGTAGGCATGCCTCCTTGTCCTTGCTTACCTGTCCTACCATGTTTTGAAGTGGAAGCACTGCCTACTCATCAGGTAGTTCCGTAGTGCCTATCACGTTCACTATACCTCCACCTCGAGTCATGATTGACACGAGTGATGTAATGTCCCTTGTTTTTCAGTGCCAGAAGTCAGTTAAATATGCCTTCAAATATCTTGCATTTATGAGCTTTGGTAACGGTTTCTAATTTGAAAGACTCAACAGTGTTGTGCTCCGCAAATTCGTAAGTTCTAATCAGGCGACTACATGTCAACCAAATCCGATGCTGAGAAATATTCCAGGGTTGAGGTTTTCTCAAAGTTCATCCTAAGATTACGTTGAATATCTCAACAGGTGTCCATTGCACAGGTATCCCATGTTACCTCCTTTGCGTATTAATTTTCACAGGAAATATGTGCTTGGGTTTTCATTTTGATAATCTTGCACAGTAGTAAGGGATCCATATTTGCATGGTAACCTTGTTTTTCTCCTCTTCGGACCTGTAAATATCTTTGCCTGTATCTATGGTCTGATCACTGTGTATATCCTATCATATGTGTACGTTGTGCTACCCAGAGGCACTGCTCAAACCAACTCTATTTTCCTTGCTTCCTTTCACCTTGGGGTTTGGTGTTTCACTCAATTGTAGAGGGCCAAATTCAGACTAACTCCTCACTGTTTACAGTCCATAATACTTGTACAAGCCTAAGGGTTTAATTCCTAAAAAGTATAGCTTGGATTACCAGCATCAATCTGTCTAAAAGAGTCAGCCTTATCTATTTGAAGCCCTATTCAAAGCCTTCCTGGTCATTACCATCCCTTAAAATTCTTAAAATCCCTCATATTGAGCAATGGAGACTCCTCAATCGAGGAAGACACACAAAGGTGGCAAGGTGGTCAGAAAAAAACCTGTGGACATGCATATTTTTGATATAGAACCCATAGTAAGAGAGGCCTTTCAAAGAGTGGGGTGCCTCTCTTTCTGTTAGAACATGTAGAGAGGCCATCTAGATGTAGCAAGATAGTTTGCACTACAATTTGATGGAAAGAAAACCAAGGTTGGTGATTTGAAGTTTGAGGTTACTGAAGCCTCTATCTCAGTAGCAACAGGGATCCCCATTACAGGTGAAAGGTGGTTCAAGTCCATGGATTTGAGTTCATCCTATGCAAAAGATCTTTTAAAACCTGAATATCAAGCCAATGACTTGTCCAAAAGTATGCCAAGGAGTCAACTGATTGAACAATTTGACAGATTATTGAAGATCATATAGAGATATTTTACTTGTGAAGGGAGATTCAACACCTTGTACCAATACCATATAAGGTTGTTGCTACATTTTACTGGTAAGGTTGAGATGAATCTTCCTTATTACTTGTTGAGGAGTATAGGTAAAATGTCAGACATGATACAGGCCAAATATAAATATGTGGATTCTAGCCTTTTCCACTTTGGATTAATCAAAATGCTAGTCTCTGAGGAATTGGGTAAGAAAGAGATTTCATGCGAACATTTTATGGTTACCTCTAATTTCAAGTTGGATCTAGCACCATCTCCTCAATCATAGAAGGAAAGTCCTTTGTCACCCACCAGTACTTCTAAAGTAGGGACCAGTAGGAAGATAAAGGGCAGAACCCATGTTCAAGTTTCAGAGATCAACAAGCAGGTCATAGAGGCTGAGGAGGAAGTTTGTCCTTCTCCACACATATATCTTTCACCACCTCCTCCACCAAGGTTAGAAGAGGTGCCTTCTTCTACCAAAGTTGCATCCAATAAAGGGAAGAAGATCTTCTTTCCTTCTTCTCCTCTAGTAGTTGAAATCAAGGGTAAAAGGCGTTTCATTAGGTCATCAATGCCTAAGGATATTTTCAAAGAGTAGCCTTTACCAGAAATCCCTACTCAGAAGAAGACCGGTAAGAGCATTAAAAATCCTATGGAGGAAAAATCAGAAACCCTTACTCAGAGGAAGAAGGGTAAAGGTAGTTCTCAGACTACTGAAGGGAAACAAGAAGCCCCTGTACAGAAGGGTAAGGATAAAGGTACTAAAATACCTTTGGAGAGTAAATATGAAACCTCTGAAAAATCCATTGAGAATCCTATTGAAAGAAAAGATGAAACCCTTGTGCTAAGAAAGAAGAATAAAATTAAAGTCATCAAGGAACCTGATGAGATAGACAAGACACTTCCCATGCAAGAGGAAGAGGAGTCTGAGAAAAATCCTAGTGAGACTGTACATGCCACTATTCCTCATGACAGTCAGACCTACAAAAGACTTATCAAGCAGCTTATAGATGCAAGAAAAGAAATAGCTCCTCTTAAAGCAGAATATAAGGTAAACTTGGCTCAGATGAAAGAGCTCATGGATGGCTACAACCACACCCTTGAATTGTCAAGATTTGCAGCAAGGAGGGCCCAACCCCTTCATAGACAATTAAGGAATATCTACAGGTAGAACAAAGGATTCCAATCTCAGAACATGAAGCTAAAGGCTGAGCTGAAGCAATTTCAAGATGAGGTAGCTCAAATAAATATATAGGTGTTGGTTGAAGCTTCCATTGAAGATGACAAATCAACAGCTAAGGAGAGCACAACTACACCAAAGAAGCTTGTTAATGCTAAGAAGAATAAGTCTGTTGTATCAATTGAAGATTCTCTTTCTACCAGAAAGAGTATGAGGTTAAGTGTCATAATGAAAAAAATAGCTGGTAAAGGGAAAGCCCCATTTTTGAGGATGTATCTTTTTGGGAGGTTTAACCAATATGCAAGTATTATCTCTGCCATCTATACAATCTTTTAAGCGCTTAACTATTTGGGTTTTGATTTTTTTCTAAGTGCTAGCTTCCCCATTGGTAGAAGGCATTACCTATTGTGCAGTCAAGGCTCTTGATTAAAATGGTTTTGTCATCATGAAAAACCACAAATTATTCTGCACATGTTCAAGGATCAGAGGCACTGCATTTTTTTAATTCTACCCAAACCTGTGCATAGATGTAGCGTAAGTGGCGCTACCTAATATTTCACAGAGGGAAAATAATTGGTACACAGGTGCAACATAGAAGTGCTACCAAATATTTCATAGAGGGTAAAGTTTGGCACATAGGCACAACACAGAGGCACTACCTATAGACGCTACCTAATATTGCACAGAGAGCAGAGTCTGTACACATATGAAACACATAGGCGCTACCTTTTCTCGTTGTAGTGCGCTACCCAGTTTTGCTACCCAAGGAAGCTGCCAATAAAGACCAAGGATCTAGGAGGACCAAGCTAACAACCTTTAGATAAATTGATGGTGAAGAAGGATGGAGAAGTAACAACTGGCATCGTGAAGACAACCACATGCTTGGAAATACACATGGAAAACAAAGATCTGCGCAGCAAAAGGGAATCAAATTAGTTTGAAATTTAGTTGGATTAGTCACCAACATTTTCTTGTTTTATAGCATAGGTGGTTAGATCAAATAAATGTTTAGAGTTTTTTAAGGGAAGGAGGCCAGCTCGTACTTCCAGTTGTTGCCTCCCCTTTTTTATAAATAGGTATATCATTTTCTTTAGTAGGTTCGGATGGTTGAGCAAGGCTCCCTTATACTGTTATATTTTGATGAAGTAACTGTGATCTTGTGATGTACTGGACTTAAGACTTTTTTACTAATAGAAATCAACTTCTCTTTCAGTCTATTTGCTTTTGATGATAAATGTTCATGCTTTGAATGATTCACATGAATGATTGTGGTGATGTTATGATGGATGTTTGATCATTATGTTATCATGATGTTTATTTAGCTTCCTTAGTTTATCAGTTCAAGAAGATCTTGTGTTAAGAAACTTTCCTCAGGCTTTTGTGGACCTGATGTTTACAACAACCCCTACACTTCTCTCATCCAAGTCTTCCTTCTACTCATACTTACTCCCAAATTATTGATTGAAGTTAGCCAATACCTTAATTGTTGGTGCATGCTAGCCTTGTTATCTGAGTTAGAACATTATCACTTCAGTCCTTTTCTATTTGACCCTTTAAACACCCTTACATTCACTTACAACCTGATGGGTACTGGGCTTTCCTTCCATGCAATTTGAAGGTGACTCCTAGTGCTAACACACTGTATTCAGATTTTGTAGTCGATAAGGAAATGGAACCTTGATTCTTGCTCAACCATGCTACAAGAGAATATCCTAAGAAGAATGCACCCCCACTCATTCTTTTCCTTTCATCCACACAGTTAGCCCAATTAACATTTGAATAGACTGATAGTTGAAAATTATGATTCCTAGGATACCATAGGCCATAGTTCATTGTTCCTTTCAAGTATATGAATATTCTTTTGACAGTTAACATATGACTCTATTTAGGTGCATCCTAATACCTTCCTACCATTCCAACAACATGCATTATGTCTGGATGGGATGTTGTGATGTACAATAGGCTTCCTATCATAGACCTATATGAACTCTGATCAACATCAGGTGAGTCATCATCCTTTCTTAACTTGCATCCAATGACCATAGGTGTGCTTATAGGTGTAGAATCTTCCATTTGAAACCTTTTCAACATTTCTCTTAGATATTTCTCCCGAGAAAGAAATATTCCTTCAGACCTCTGATTAATTTGTAGACCAAGAAAAAATTACAGTTCCCCTATCATAGACATTTCAAATTCAGACTGCATGGCAGAAGGAAATCATTGTACCAATGAAGCATTATTGCTTCTGAAGATGATGTCATCTACATAGACCAACACAATGAGAAAATCATTACCCTCTATTTTGATATATAAATTGTTGTCAATTGTTCCTCTCTTGAACCCTTTGTCTTGAAGATACTTATCTAGTCTGTAATACCAGGCACGAGGAGCTTGTTTCAACCCATATAAGGCTTTCTTCAGCTTACAGAAAAAGTCAGGGTTATATGACAGTTGGAAACCTTTTGATTGTTCCATATAGACTTCTTCTTTTATATATCCATTTAGAAAAGTTGACTTGACATCCATTTGATAGGCTTTAAACTGTTTATGACACACATATCCAAGAAAAATTCTAATAGCTTATAATCTTTCTACGAGCACAAATGTTTCATCAAAATCCAGTCCTTCTATTTGAGCATATCCTTTGCAGACCAATATAGCCTTATTTATTACAATATTTCCTTGCCCATTCATCTTGTTTTTGTAGACCCATTTGGATCCTATTACATTTTTATTTGTTGGCCTAGGAGCGAGTTCCCAAGTGTCATTCTTTTCAATCTGCTCCAGTTCCTCATTCATTGATTTTAACCAATTTACATCTTTACTGGATTCATTAAAGTTCTTATGTTCCACCATGGATATGAAGGCTATATGTGATTGCTTAGTGTCTTTGATTATCCTTCTCCTGGTTTTTACACCTTTTACTTTCTCACCAATTATCTGACTTTCAGGATGATTCTTTTGAGTAATTCTGGAGGAAGGATTTGATGATGATAAATGTCTTGACTCTTCTTGTCTAGGTGTCTCTTCTCCACCCGATTCATCATCTTCTTGTGAATTTGATATTTGTTGTTTTTTCTCTTCATTATTCTCATCATCTTTTTCATCTGGCGTAGTACTTATTCTCTTTTGATCTTTTACAGGAGCTTCTTCAACAATTCAAACATCAATACAATCTACTAATTTATGCATTCTTTTGTTAACACATCTGTATCCTTTACTATTCATTGCATATCCTAAGAAGATACCTTCATCAGCTCTACTATCAAATTTTCCTAGATGATCATCATTATTCTTGATGTAGCATTTACTTCCAAATACTTTGAAGTGTTTGATTAATGCAGGTCGACCAAACCAGAAATCATATGGAGTTTTATCACTGTTCGGCCTTATATGCACTTTGTTTATAATATGAAGAACCGTGTGAACAACCTCCACCAAGAAGGTTTGTTAAAGGTCCCTTTCACTCATCATAGCCCTTTCCATATGCTGAACTGATCTATTTTGGCGCTCTACAACTCCATTTTTTTGAGGAGTACCTGGAATAATATATTCTCTTTTAATTCCATGTCTGTCACAAAACTATTTGAAATATCTTGACATAAATTCTCCTCCCCTGTCTGAGCAAATTTCCTTTAACTTCCTTCCTGTTTGATTCTCAGCTAACGCCTTAAACTTTTTGAACTTCTCAAACGCAATAGATTTTTCTCTTAGAAAGGCAACCCACGTAAGTCTGGAGAAGTCATCAATGAATAACATAAAGTAACGTTCTCCTCTAGTTCCTTCCTTTCGCAATGGTCCACAAAGATCCATATGAACAATTTGAAGTGGTTTCTCTAAAGATGTGAAACTCTTTGATTTGAATGGAGCACGTCAGCTTCCCCACTTGACAGGATTCACATACATAGTTATTAGGCTTAGATATTCTTGGAAGGTCTTTCACAACACCTTCATTATTTAGTTTGACAATATGATCAAAATTAAGGTGTCTAAGCCTTCTGTGCCATAACCAAATTTCATCAATTTTGATTAAATGACATTTCTCCTTATCTTCCTTCAGAACATATACATTGTTTTCAGTTCTAACCCTTTTTGCAATCAACTCTCCTGTGTTTACTGTCTTTATTTTACAATTCTTGGCAGTGAAAGTGACTTCACATCCTCCATCAAATATTTGACTAACACTAAGAATATTATGCTTTAAACCATCAACAAATAATACATCTTGAGATTTTCTTCTTCCATTACTTAAGCTTACTAGACCTTTATCTCTGATCTTTCCTGGAGCATCATTTCCAAAGGTCACACTCCCTGATTTATTTTCTTTGAGTAATATGAACTTACTTTTGTCACTTGTCATATGACTAGAGCATCCTCTGTCAATATACCAGGTGTCTTTTTTTCTTTGAGATGACAACACTAATCCACACTTGTTATCTTCATTCTTCTTCCAAACCTTGACATTTTCAGCTCTGTGATTGGAATCTGGATTATAGTTTTTTAAGCGACAGTCTGCAGTTTTATGTCCATAATTATGGCATATGTAACATTCTGGTTCATTGAATAAAGGATCATAACGATTGTTATGTGTAATATGTGTCCTTTTCCCAACCATCACATGATTTGCAGTCTGTGGTTGTTTGTTACTTGGTTGTATCATTCTTTTTTGTGGAAGATATTTATTCCTTGGCTGTCTTGATTGCTCATGTCTAAATCTTAAAGAAAAATTTACAGCTTTGTGGCCAAAGTTAGAGCAGTAAAAATAATATCCATAGAAAAAATCGTTGTACCTGGAAAATGGTTGTCTTCTTTGAGCAGGCCGATTTCTTCCATGCTGATGATTTCCTTGAGTAGAGGGTGTATTATTTATTTGTTCTACATATTCAGTTTTGGTAGCTTTTCCTTCACTTTTCCTTGGCAGTTGATTCTCTTCCTTTGTTTTTGCAGGTTTGTTGTTGACAATGGTTGTAGATTTGACAAACTTGATGGATTCTTTGTTGCTTAGATGACTACTAATTGATACCTCTTCATAACCCAAACCAATTTTCAACTTTGAATCCTTTTCTGATTTAGAATGGAGGCTAATCCTTCTGAGGCTTTAATACTTGTCAAATTCTGATGATATAAGGAGTAAAATTTCTCTAGATCTTTTCTTTCAATCACTACTTCAGCTTCCAATTTTTCACCTTTTGTTTCAGCTTCCTTCAATTGATGTTTGAGGATGTCTTCAATCTTATTAGATTATTCTAACTTAACCTTCAACAAAGCAATTTCTTCAGATGGTTCATTGCATGTTTTCTCATACCTGAGCAATAACTGTTTTTCTTTTCTTTTCTTTTCTCTGATTCTATCAATCTCTTCCATGGCACTGACAAGTTCTCCTTCAAGATATACTACTGCTTCACAATCAACGAACTCACTTCCTGTATCTTCAATGTTTAGATCTTATAAATCTATTAACATGATATCATTTATTTTATCTTCAATAGAAGAGTCACTGCTTTCATCATCTGAGGGATCATCATCATTGTTTACACAAAGGATTTTCTTCTTAAAATTATTATCTTTGTAGACCTTGTGTTTGTGCTTCTCTTCATTATCATATGTCTGATCCTTTCTTTTGTGAGGACACTTAGATGCAAAATGAACTATCCTACCACAATTGAAACATTTGAAGGGAAATTTACCTTTGTATTTTCCTGATCCTTTCTTCAGTCTTGTCACAAAATTTTCTTCAATTTCTTCTATATCAAAGTCTGTGTTTTTCTCTAATTTAAAAGATGACTCTCTTGTAGTGGATTTACCTTTGGTGATTCTCATTTCATAAGTAGTTAGGGTTCCAAGAAGTTGATCTAGTGTCAACGTTTTGAGATCAACTATTTCCTCTATAGCAGAGACCTTTGAGTTAAATCAATCAGGAAGAGATCTTAATATTTTTTAGACTAGAAAATATTCATCTATCATTTCACCTAGTCCTTTCATAGTGTTGAAAAGTTCTTCTATACGTAAGAAGTACTTACTGATAGTTTCATCTTCATCCATATTTAACTGCTCAAATTTCAGTCCGTGAGTCTGAAGTTTTGCATCTTTCACCTTTTCATTACCTTCATAACTACTTATCAACTTGTCCCACATAACTTTTGTTGAATCATAGTGCATGAATTTGACAAACTTGGCTTCAACAAGTCCACTGAGGATGGAATTAATTGATTTTTCATTAAATCTCAAATCCATCTTATCATCTTTTGAGGCCAAGAATACAGGCTTCACATATCCTGTTTCAACGACATCCCAAACATCAACACCCAAAGACATTAAATGTGTTCTCATTATTATTTTCTAGAAGGAAAAGTTTGTTCCATCAAACAGAGGGGGTTTATTAGTAGAACTTCCATCATGAATAGTCATGTTCAAGATTATGGATCTACCTTTGATCAAAGGCACTGAATATGATACCAATTGTTGGAAATATAACTGAGAGGGGGGGGGGTGAATCAATTATGTATATAAGCTTGAAACTTTTCCTGTTATTTTATGATTCTTTCTAGATTATTATTTAATGTGTTGCTGATAACTTAACATGCATAGATATAAAATATTTGATCAATCACACAGAATACACAAAGACATTGATTTTCATGAGGAAACCCATAAGGGTGAAAACCTCTTCTTCTTAGGATGTCAATCAAGATCCAAATTTCATGTACATCATAGTATTTGAGCTCCAAATCAAATATGAGGCTACAAACTCTGATAGAAAGCTAAAACTTGCAGAGAGCACCAACTCTTATATTTCTCTAGCAACAACTAGATGGAAGTACCAACTCCCAGGTTTCTCTAGCACCCAATAGATGGAAGCACCAACTCCTAAAATATCCTCTAGCACCAACTAAAATTTAGAGGACTGAAATCCTCCCTAGCACCACCCTACCACCCTGATTGAATCTTACAAAACTTTACTTACTTGCTATGTCTTTGATATGGTCTGTTACAACTCCATGTCTCCTTTGCCTCTTCCAGCTTCTATTACTCTGTTCCGCTTCTATACTCTGCTCTTTCTCCTGCTGCACAATCTCATTCCTCTATTCAAATTCTCTTCTTCCTTTATACTATGTGTTGTCTCTACATGCTATATGCTTCATCTCTGATCTCTATTTCAGGTCCTATACCCAGTCATATTCTACCCACATGCATAACTATCGAAAAAACGCATCGTCTTCACTGTTCTGCATGTCTTTCTCTACGCGATTCCTCTGCCTGATCATCATTCAAACTGTTCATCTTCCCTGGAAGTTATACTGTATCTGTTCATCATCAGTGGCCGTTATCCAAATATTCTTTGGCTTCTCTGGTAGTTATCCTAAACCTGTTCATCACTAGCGGTCGTTATCCTGAGATTCTTTGGCTTCTCTGGTAGTCACAATTCTTCATTTTCTCTACCAATTACAGTCATTCATTTTTGTCTTCTTTGGCTTCTAATCCCCTTCCTTTACATGACCAATGGTGGTTTCCATACGCATATTCAAAAGTTGTTTCACTATCTTGGTCTAGCGAGTGCTAGATCCTTCTTTCAATATGACCTTGGGCGATGAACTCGTGTGACCACATGATTGCAGGCGCGTCCAAAGGTGGTTTGAAAAAAACTACGTTTCACCCCGCAATTTACCTGGAGCCTCCACATGTCCTTTATCCAAAACTATGGTTTCGATTGTGGCCCTCCTTCAACTTTTTAAAGTTCATGCACCTTCAATCCCTGCAATGCGACGGGACCGTCGATCTCATGATCTTGATGATGCTCCTGAATTGATGGATCAGATATAACCTTCTTAACTCGACGACTGTGATTTACTTCGTGATCCGAGCTCCAGCGGGAGTTTCAAATCTCAAACCCTGCTTTCCTCTGTTCACCAATCTTCCAAAGTGGAAGATCTATTGACACGTGTCCCTCTCGGATTAACGGTCAATATCTCCTTCGGGTCTCTGGACTTCGGAGATTTCAAATCTCAACTTCTCATTTCTTCTGACTGGATATCTTCCAAAATGGAATATCTACTGACATATGTCCTCTTTAATCCAACGACTATCCTTCACTCCAAGACTTCAGCCTTTTCGAATCTTCGATACTTCGCTTTTCCATGAATTCTTTTACCCAGAGTCAATGATCTATTGACATGTACCCTCCTACACGATCAATGATCATGAGTGACTTTGACACTTCAGTCTTTGGGAGTTTCAACTCCTATGCACTCATTTCTCCCGTAGTGCTTTCACCCAAATGAATAATCTTCTAACACGTACCCCTCCTGGCGATCAACGACCAGGGTCTTTTTCGGGTCTTCGGTGTTCGGGACTTCGGGACTTTAGGCTAATCGTTTCTTCATTCTCCTCTGGAGTGGTCACCTGCTAAATAAGTCATACGCAGTGGAGATCGCTTGTTGTTGGTTAACACTTCCACTTACACTGTTCTTCCACTGAACTAGATCAACGGTTGAGAATGCACCCGAAGTGATCTTCAGATCGGACAGATGAGAGAAACTTCATACCTTCGTCCTTCGGGAATTTGGGAATTTTGACATTTGTTGGTGATGAAACTCCCGAAGTAAATCTCTCGGAGTGACGTAGCTTGCTTACGTCACTTGTTGACATGGCACGAGCTAGTTTCCTCTTGACACTTGTCATCATCTGATTATGCCAGGTGTACTTGTTGATGCGGTCTTCCACATGTCCTTGCTGACGTGGTCTACCACATGTCCTTGCTAAGGTGGTATGATGACGCGGGTGAGATGTGTAGGCAGTGCAGTGGAGGTGGAGGCAGAGCACGGTAGTGGAGTGTGACGTGTAGTGGGTAGTGGAGTGTGACGTCAGAGCGCGGAGGTGGTATGTATGAGTGGTTTGGTGGTTTACTTGGAGGGGGGGTTAGGCAGTAAGTGGTAATGAGAGAGGGGGGTCCGAGTTGACAGGAAGGTGGCACGTATGAGGGTCCCACATGGGAAATACCACCAACTCAGACCCCCCCATGGTTAAAGGCAGAAAGGTCGGGGGAATATGATATGCCCTGTCGACCGTAGATCTGAGTGCTCGATTATCGACCGCTGAGATTAGTGCCCTTGTTCTAACTTATCTCGTCCTTCCACTTTAGAATTATCTGACAACTGAAATTTAATCCGACTCTCCAGACTTCAGGGATTTCAAATCTCAAACTTTTCTCCTTGTTTATCCTATCCTTCACTTAATTTGATTTGACGGTCATGAGGACTCTCGAAGAAGATCCACGATCAAGGATTTTGATCTGGATCATGTTTCTGTAAAATTCTTTCCCTTCTGAGCTTTGATCTCTCTGACTTAGAAATATTTCTAAGTGTTCATGGGTCTCGACCTATGCTCCTCCTGCGAGTTTGTCTCTTGGACCTCGTTTGCCACTTCTGTAAACTGCTATCTCTTCTGATCTTTCTCATCTTTTGTGCTCTTGAGGTTTGGTTCACTGTTATTATTTCCATCAATGACAAGCACATTCTTCCTGTAAACATGTCAACACTTTTTTATCCTTGAGATATGGCTTGTAATTGCAAGCTTGGGTTTACTATCCATTTATTTATTTGGAGGAGATCAATCTGGTTTATTTTCTGAATGGTTGTTAGAGCCTCTTCTTTGTTTGTTCTGGAATTATACTGGTTTTCTTATATATCAATTTGACCCATGGCTTAGGAGATAGAATTTCCTTCAAAATCAATTAGTCCTTTGTCTAGTAAGGGCAATGCTTCTAGACAAGCTTCATTTACCTCTCCGACAAGTCTTTTGCTTTCTGCTATATTGGTTTCCCAGGATTTTAAGGCTATATCACCTCTTATTTGTTCCGAAAGAGAAAGTCGAGGAACATCTGAGACACCATCCTTTAGTTCTAATAAGACAACCTCCTGAAACTTAAATCGAGTTGAAGGAGCTTATCTTTCTTTTATGTAGAAGTCTTTCGGAGAAAAATCTACTGCCTGGTAGCAATTCTAGATGGCCTCTACCTTCATAAAAAGATCTTGCTGGGCATTTTCCAGTTTTTCATTTATTTCCCTTGCTTTTGTCTGGAGAGCCGAAATATCCACTGAGGTACTTCTGGTCAATTCCAACTTATCTTGCAATTGTTTTATTAATTCAGCATGTTGGGTGATCAGTCCTTGATTGAACTACGAATTATTTTGGAGCTCATCAAAATTGGACTGGAGTTGTTGAATTTGTTGCTTATCATATGCTCCGATCTGCTCAAAATATCGACTCATCCTGTTCTGGACAGTCTGCTCAATTGTGTGTATTTTATTTTGAAGTTTCTCTACCAACATGGACTTATGTTGCAGTTTCTCGGCCAAATTTTCCACAGACCATTGATTAGTAGTGGCGAAAGTGCCTAATGAACCTGCAACTTCCTTTGCAAAATTTGTATCATCTCGGTTATGTCCATCATACACCATTCTTTGTCTTTTGACTATCGCTCCATCTTTCTGCTGTGTTTCTCGTTTGACGATGACTCTCCTTTTCTTGCTGAAGAAGAATTATGGAGGCATCTCTTCAGGAGAAATTGGGGTAAGATCTCCTATAAAAATGACTTCGGAACTACGATTTCCAAAACTCGATTGCAACAGTGTCAATGAAGTAATAGGGGAACCTATTTCTGTAGATGGTTGTTGCTCAACAGTTTTGGCAGCAGATGTGGCTGGTATAGAAGGAGATGTATCCTACCCTTTCTTTAGAAAAGCTTCAATATGAGCCTTTGCTTGAGTGCCTAATGGATTTGGTAGTGAAGCCTCCACTTCCTGCATTAAAAATTCGGTGCTCTTCGGGTTTTCCCCAGTATCCTATTTTCCAGAGCTCCCTGTTTCAAAAATCGGAGGTATAGTTTCCTGTGTAGGCGAAGTGGCTATCAATTCTCTCTGTAGTACTTTCAGTAGGATGTTTCGTCTGTGTTTTTGAAAACTGAATAAACCGACCTCTTAATCCAGGGACAAAGTTTGGACTCTGTTCAACACTTCCTCGTAAAACCTAATTCCCTTGAATACTTCATGATCTACAATTGAAGAAGACTTGAAAAACTTGAATAATTATTGCAAGTGAAATGTTATGTATTTAAAGCAACAAGATCAATTTGAAACACATAAATTAAGGAATGCTTATGCAAATACACATAGACAACAGCATAAACATTGAACATAAACACATGTGCACAACAATTGATAAAGGAGTTCACCCCTCTTATGGCCTACATCTCCTGGTCCAACTTCCAATGGATCATTATTATTAATTGCTCAAAAGTGCTCAAAAAACATGTCTTACAATCCTCAAAATGACACACCGACTTCTCCAATGGCTTCCAAGCATCCCAAAACCCCTGTCTGGGCTCTTTCGACACCTGAAACGGTCGAAAAATGAGAAAGATAGGTCTCCTGGAAGTCTCCTTCTCCAAGCTTGTTGTCTCTGGTTCTACAATTCACACCCTCCTTGAGAAAACCTAGCTCACACGCTCATTTAAGCGCAAAAACCCAGCACCGGGTGCAACCGCGCCAACGATGCAAACCGTAGGATGGTTAAGGCGCCTCCAGCCCCTAACCGCCTCGACACCTGGGCGTATGGTGCATATGACCAAAGGCTGGGCAAAAAAGTGGTTTAACCATTTGAACCGTGCAACGGTGTACCCCCGCGCTCCCACTCGGGGTCATACGGTAACCGTGGGCTAGGTTACAAAACGCGCGCGCAAATATACAACCGCGCACATTATACAATGGTATAACCGTTCACAATATATATATATATATATATATATATATATATATATATATATATATGGTATAAACTTTGGTCCGTGCATTTTAAATCTGTGCCATATTACAATGGTTTATGTGTTAAATAAACTATGGGTCGGGGCTAAGCCCCGACCCGACCTCCCTTCGTATTCAACATTAAACAATGTTATATATATATATATATATATATATATATATATATTGCCATAAAACTAACAAGGCTCATGCGGCGACATAATGGTTAGCGGAGGTTTGTCAAGTCTTTAGCAATGGGGGAGGTCCGGGGGTCGAACCCTGCGGACTCCCATAGAACTTTTACATATAACCATACAAATGGGGGGACACGTGGCACCCAGGGATTGGGCCACGTGTCTCCTTATTATTTGCCATAAATCGGACACGTGTCAACATGCTACTCGCCAGCAATCGACCAATAAAAATGTGCCACATCATCCACCTGCCACATCACCATACGGATGGTACGGACAGGTACAGTCAGCATCCAAAATTTTACCTGTTTGCCTTGGCGAACAGATCGCGATATCTTCTCCATACGGACTCCGTTTGAGAAAGTAAATATACCACTGGAATTAGGAAGACGAGACAGATGCAATGGCATTGTTTTCGTCGCATTCCGAGCACTTTGAAAATTGAGCAAAATTTGATCCCCTGATCACACCTCCCCATTGGGAAGCTTTTGGACCTCCAAAAGACTATCTCAATCTATGCGAAGATGAGGGTAAAGTTCCCTCACCCTTCCAACCTCAATCCATTTGGCCTTGATTGGATTCGTCCCTTTAAGACCAACTCGCAAATACTCCACATTTCCTCGCTTCGAAGTTCACATTCTCCTGTCAAGTATGGTGTCTTCCTGCAGTTCTGTTAGATAATCTGGAGAAAAATCATCTATAGAAGGAATCTGAACATGCTCTCCTTGATCATCAATCAACAGAGGCTCATATAAATTCAAATTCTCAACATTAACAACTGCATACATTTGCATATATGGAGGCAAATCTAAACGAAAAGCATTGTTACCAATCTTGCCGACAATTTTGAAGGGACCATATCGAATTGGTTTCAACTTTTTACCTTCTCCTTTAAGCCTCTCCTTGCTGATGTAAATCCACACTTCATCACCAACTTCGAAACTGTGATCAACATGATGCTTTTCATGTCTCGCTTTGTACTTAGCCTGACTCTTTTCCAACTGCTCTTGCACCACCTGATGTATCGACTGGATTTGTTCAATGAACTTCTCTGCCCGATCAATATCATATTTCCCATCAACAACAATATCTTTCCCAAAGATGAAATCTAAAGGCGACTTGGGAAAAT
>ML796486.1:272271-283561 GCA_009831015.1 Picea engelmannii | reverse complement strand
ACATGATCAATTTGCAACACATAAATTAAGGATTACTTATGAAAAATACACATAGACAACAACATAAACATTGAACATAAACACATGTGCACAACAATTGATAAAGGAGTTCACCCCTCTTATGGGCTACATCTCCTGGTCCATCTTCCAATGGATCATTATTATTAATTTCTCAAAAGTGATAAAAAAACATGTCTTACAATGCTCAAACTGACACATTGACTACTACAATGGCTTCCCAACGTCCCAAAACCCCTGTCTGGGCTCTTTCAGCACCTGAAACGGTCGAAAAATGAGAAAGATAGGCCTCCTGGAAGTCTCCTTCTCCAAGCTTGCTGTCTCTGGTTCTACAATTCACACCCTCCTTGAGAAAACCTGTCTCACACGCTCATTTAAGCGCAAAAACCCAGCACCAGGTGCAACCGCGCCAATGGTGTAAACCGTAGGATGGTTAAGGCACCTCCAGCCCCTAACTGCCTCGGCACCTGGGCGTATGGCGCATATGACCAAAGGCTGGGTGAAAAAGTGGTTTAACCGTTTGAACCATGCAACAGTGTACCCCTACGCTCCCACTCGGGGTCATATGGTAACCGTGGGCTAGGTTACAAAATGCGCGCGCAAATATACAACCGCGCACATTATACAATGGTATAACCGTTCACAATATATATATATATATATGGTATAAACTTTGGTCCGTGCATTTTAAATCCGCGCCATATTACAATGGTTTATGTGTTAAATAAACTATGGTTCGGGGCTAAGCCCCGACCCGACCCCCCTCCGTATTCAACATTAAACAATGTTATATATATATATATATATATATATTGCCATAAACCTAACAAGGCTCATGCGGCGGCATAATGCTTAGCGGAGGTTTGTCAAGTCTTTAGAAATGGGGGAGGTCCGGGGGTCGAACCCTGCGGACTCCCATAGAACTTTTACATATAACCATACAAATGGGGGGACATGTGGCACCCAGGGATTGGGCCACGTGTCTCCTTATTATTTGCCATAAATCAGACACGTGTCAACATGCTACTCGCCAACAATCGACCAATAAAAACGTGCCACATCATCCACCTACCACGTCACCGTATGGATGGTACGGATAGGTAGAGACTTCACCCAATACATCCATGTAAAGTCGCTACTATTAATATTGAAGTTGAAAAACTTCTTAAAGTTGGATTTGTCTATCCCGTGGCTTTGACCGATTAGGTGTAATCTTGTTTCGGTTAACAAGAAATAAGGCACAATCCGCGTTTGTGTATATTATAGGGATATAAACAAAGCTTGTCCCAAAGACAATTATCCAACCCCTTTCGTTGACCAGATTGTTGACGATTGTGCTGAGAGTGAAATATTCTCCTTGATGGACGATTTCTCTGGCTATAATCAAATCAATATTTTACCCATGGATCAACATAAGACTGCTTTTATTTACCCTTGGGGAACCTTCGCATACCAGAAACTACCTTTTGGTCTCAAAAACACTGGAGCGACTTTTCAATGCACTATGTTTTACACTTTTCATGACATTAATCACATCATACAACCCTATCTAGACGATCTACTTGTGCATTCCATGCATCATCAAGATCACCCGACACATTTACATGCCATTTTCCTATGTTGTCGTTATTATCACATACGTTTGAATCCACACAAATGTGTTTTTGTGTGGAATCAGGACGACTTCTTGGTTTTATCGTGTCTATACATGGGATTTGAGTACACCCCTTGAAGGTTGAGGCTATTCTTAATCTTCCTCCTCCTTCCACACTACGCCAAATCCAAAGTTTGCAAGGGAAGGCAAACTTTTTACGTCGATTCAATCCCAACTACGCTGAATTAACAAAATGATTTACTCAACTTCTTAAGAAAGGTAATGATTTTGTATGGGACGACACTACCAACAAAGTCTTTGAAGCTTGCCTTAACTCGTACACCACTGTTGTTTCCACCTGATTATAATCGAGATTACTTCCTGTGCTTAGCTTCTTCAGACTCTACCATTGCTATGGTTTTAGTCCAAGAGGATGATTCACACGATGAACATGTTATATACTATTTGAGTCGGAGTCTCACGACTACCGAAACCAAATATTTACATGTGGAGAAACTAGCATTGCCAGTTGTTCAACGTTTTCGTCACTACATATTATTACACAGAACCGCAATCATTTCCAATTGCAACCCCATGAAACATATCCTTACTCAACAATTGTTGGGGGGAAAGTACTATAAATGGATAGTTATTCTCCAAGATTTTTATTTGGAGTTTGAATGTGCTAAGTCAAAGAAGTCTTTGGTTTTTTCCGAATTGATATGTGACCTTCCCTCTACTGAGACAAAAAATGTCGTAGAGGATTCCTTACCTGATGAATCCCTCTTTCTAATCAGTTCTGATGACATATGGTACAGAGATATTATCATCTATCTCCAGACCCAAATTTTTGGCCTGATCTTTCTAGTACAGATCGTCGTCGTATCTAGTATCAAGCCTGTCAATAAATTATCCTTGGTGATACCCTTTACCGTCATGGTATTGATTCCATATTTCGACGATGTCTCACCTATGATGAAGCTGAGAAATATTTGAATGACTGTCACTCTAGAGCATGTGGTGGTCATATGTCTAGGTATGCCACTTCCCAAAAGATCTTACGAGATGGTTATTTCTGGCCTTCGTTATTTAAGGATTGCATTACTTCTGTCTAGAAATGCCACACTTGTCAAATCTACAATAATAAGATATGATCTCACCCTGATCCTCTTCACCCTGTAGTTTCCTTTGGTCCATTCACTAAATGGGGCATTGAATTCATGACATGTAACCCTCACTCGATCGGGGGGCATGGATACATTATTGTAGCTGTGGATCATTTCACTAAATGGACCAAGGCGATGCCCACAATCGATAATACTGGAAAAACTGTAGCGTTGTTCATATTCAATCATATCATTACTAGATTTGGTGTCCCTCAAGCCATCGTTACTGGTCATGGTAGTCATTTTCGCAATTTCATGATGTCTAAACTTAATGAGAAGTTGGGTCTTCGACATGAAAACTCAACCCCCTATTATCCACAGGCCAATGGCTAGGTTGAAGCAATCAACAAAGTTCTCACTACTATGCTTCGACGAATGGTAGGAATTCATAAGTTAAATTGGCACACGATGTTGTTCTTAGCATTGTGGGCCTATCAGACATCCGTTAAGTCTACCATGATATTCACACCTTTCCAATTAGTATATGGTATCGAAGCAATTTTGTCGATTGAATGTGAAATCCCATCTTTGCAACTAGTTATCGAACTTTCCCCTAACACCTCAGCTGAAGAGGAACGTCTTTTGTATTTGATGTAATTAGATGAAACTCATCGTGATGTTGCCTTAGTCATTGAAACTAAGAAAAAGAATGTCAAATCCCAATATGACAAGCATGTCAAACCACATGTATTTTATGAAGGTGATCTAGTTCTCCTTTACGAACAAGATCGTGACTTACTAGGAGCTGGTAAATTCGAGCCCATGTGGCAGGGTCTTTATATTGCGAAACGGGTGTTGGAGAAAAGGGCTTATGAGTTGGTGGATTATCATGAAATTCCTTTGAGTGAACCCAAAAATGGGCTTTACTTGAAGAAGTACCATGCTTAAATTATTTTTGCACGAGTGTTATGTATTTTTAGTGTATCATACTCTTGTGTGCTTTTTCGTTTTTGGTTCCACCTTTCGGCTACTTACCTTGCATTGTGTTTGGTTTCCAGATGTCGATGTCTTCTCTACCCTATATTGTCTTTGTTGATGGCACTAGTCACAATACTCAAAACTTATCGTCTATTGCTTGGGAAATATATGCACCTACAAATGAATTAATCAGTTTACATGGTGTTTTCCTTGGTCGTGCAACTAACAATATCACAAAATACAATGCAGTTATCGAGTTGTTAACTAACATTGTTTCACTTGGAATCCATCATCTTATTGTACAACTTGATTCACAGTTATTATTACTACAATTAAGTAATGTTTATTCCATCCCGAGTCCTACGTTGCTAAGGGTATATTTACGAATTCTCCTCTTGGAACGTCATTTTGATTACATTGAATATCAACACATTCCTAGATGTCTAAATACATTGACAGATGCATTGGTTAATTATGTGTTAGACAGACATTTGAGACATTTATAAAATCCAATCACACTTTGTACATAAAACAAGTAAGTCGGTAGGAGCCTTATATTTATAACGATAAAATTTTACAAAACGTGTTTTGTCCGGAGACCAAAATATCAAAAATGTGAAGCTCACGACTTCATATACAAAAAGCACCAAGGATGTTTCTCTCTATAAAAATCAACTGTCCATGCTACTCTATGGAGCAGTCAACCGATTGATGCAAATATACCCATTTTGTGGCATTGATAATGCCTAGGGATCTCATCCACCATGGCATCAAGGACATGCATGGTTAGCCCCTCTAGATTCTGTTTTATGGCCCCTAGATCTGTGACAACTACCCATGCTACAACACCTCTCTCTCCTCGCCTATAGATAGGGGATGAATCCGGAGGACAATAAGGTCCCACATCTGCATTGATGAGATTACTCAATTAGTCATCGGATAAATAACACAAAATCCATTTTATATTATTAAAATAACAAAAACATTATATAAACGAAATTTCCTTCTTACCTATGTCCCCCCAGTGGGACTCGTCGGGAAGATCTAAATCTATATCTCCATGGAAATCTACCTTGGCATACGCATAATATTCCACCATGAGCAGCTGAGTCCTCAACCATTAGAAGAAGACATCGTCATATTTGACGATGGGAACACCTCCATGTCAAACCATGAGATCTACCCACATCTTCATATTTGGATCCTATGGAGCGGGTATACCCACTCCACATGTAGGAGTAGGACAAGGACCCTCTCCATGAAGAAGGACACCAAAATAGACCCATCTCCAAATTGCTTTAACCCACCATTTCGACACTTGGAAATTTGTTTCTTCATGCTTTTTAGGAACCCTTTGCACCAGTTGAAGACCTTGGGCTCCATGCATTCTAATGCATACTGAAAATGGATTTGCAAAGCCATATGGGGAGCTGCACTCCCTTCCATGCGAGTAATAGTGTAAAGGATATTCCGCAAAGGCAAATCTCGGACATCCCTGATAGCTACCTTTCTGCTATATTTATTAGTACCTAGCACACAATGATGGAAAACATAGTAATCCATAGACTCACCTCCACCCCTGCTGCCTATAAGTGACACCCGTGAACCACGATGATATAGTCCTATCAGGAAATATATATCCTCGATATCTATTGTGAGTGTGTGGACACCCACGTGAAATGCCTGCTCGTTCACATCCCACATGTGAACCAAGTACTCTAGTAGTCTCAACTGGGCTCTCATGCCCTAAATACTGAAGAATTTTAGTAACCCATACCGCCTCAGACCCATAACTGTTCCCGGGTCATTCTTGGCGAAGTAATATTCTTCTTCATTCTATCGCTCATGCCACTCTAGCATCTTGAACAAGGAAAACCTTCCAAGGAACCATAAGATGAGATTAGAAACATAAAATTCTTTCTTGGGATTTTTTTCTAGTTAGGTTTATCTTTTTTAAATATTTGGTTGCGGTCGTCGTGGGGCTGCGCATTCGTGTAGTGTGACATCATCGTACCCTACCTATACGTTCACCTGCGACGATCCTAGATCGTCACGGTTCACAATATAGGGCACCTGCGAAGACCTCAACGCACAGGTAACCCCTAAAAATTGACCCAAAAACACAAATTTAACCAATAAAAATCAATTTCGAAACCATGAAAATATGAAGGAGAAGGTGATTAATTTTTTGACGGAGACGATTCGTGAAATGATCCACCACCTTCTCCGCAATCAACAATTGAAAATCGGGGTGAAAAAGGGCTTTGGAGCACTATTTGGGTAAACTTACAAACGAAATGGTAAAATGGTGTTTTTAACCTATTTTATTGACTATTATCACTTTTCATTTGCAAATTATATTATTTTTATACTTTATCCATGCCCTAAAGTCTTAACAACTTGACAAGTGTTGACTTTTGTAGATTAAAAAGTCTAGAGATGAGACGTTGGAATAAGGGTCCACCCCTTTTTGGTTTGTTTTTGTATATTTTTTGCATGTACAGATCCTTTTAGGGTTTTCCAAGAAAAACTCCGAGCAGAGTCTTAATTCTTTCTCATGCTCGTGAAACCATGAGAATGTAATCGAGTAGTATTTTTTCATTTTTTCAAACTCATAATATTGACACAAAAAACAAAATCTATGGATTATCCTTTAAGCTCTTTTGAAGCTCCCTAAACATGAAAAGATGGCCGAGCGACCTTGTTATTTTCACGCTCGTAAAAGTATTTGAAGAAAACATCTGATGAGCGGTAGTTTATCACTTTTTTGGTCTCGTCAGATTAATTTACGAAAAAGGACCTGATGGAGTTCTCTTTAAGTGTTTTTTAGACTCTCTAAAATTGAAAAACCCCTGAGTTTTCTTTCCTTGGACTTATTAAACAAACATCGAAAGACCCATATGGGATAGAAGCACTCTTTCTTAGGGTTCGTTAAACATACTCCGAGGGACTCATACGAAGGATGAGCTTACATATACAAGCATATGTTATCCTCCTCAAGCTTGCGTAAAAATAAAGAGGTACTCACCATAAATGGTGGGGGGAAATTGGGAAAGAAATGTGTCTCTGTATTTGTGTTAGTGGCAGTAATAGTCACTCTTGAACATGAAACCCCCCTTTATCATGTTATCCCTTTTGGGAAATCCAATTGTCTCTCGTTTGACCATCCACAAGTTCATATGTTGGGTCCTCCTTGAGTCGATGCTTCCAAGACCATTGTCGTGTCATTCATATGTTCAAGAGAAGTCCAACCTAAACAAGCCTTCTATCGAATCTACCATCTGCAGTTATAAATTTTCTACCATGTAAACCTTTTCTGAGTCAGTTTTGAATCACTTCATACTCCAATCTACTTCAAATTTGTTACATATTTCATGTCATTGACGGGGGATACATCAAGGCCCTCCTATGATGAGTCTTTTCCTGTCGAATTCAACACATTATCCAGGAACAAGACTTAGAAATTATTTAGTACCTTAGAGCCTACATGCCTCAATGGCAAGTTTCTTCGCTTTCAACAGTGGGTTCACATCATTGACCTCTGATTGGAAGATTTCATCGAGTGTTCGACTTTAACTCAATTATTCACATTCATTGGATTGTACTAGGGTACCTTGGGAGTCATTGACATCAATGGTTATTTCCCTTGCACTTGTTAACGGTTTTTGTTAATGACCGGTAATCAAGTGGTTTCTACCATGTTCGACTTCAACACCTATAATCACATGGCTAGATTCGTACTTAGAGACGACGGAAATGAAGACCCTGGATCTTATCATTTTGATCCAGGTTGTGACGGAGTATTCATGAATTAGTGACACATAGATCCATTGTGTATGTTTCATGGCTATGTCCGAATTTGAATTCTTTTAGAGCATAGATCCACAATGTATTCCTGGTGGCTATGCCAAATTATGGTGACATGGATCCACAGTGTATGTTTAATGGCCATGAATCACTTGACACTTATGATTAGAGTCACTTGTATTCTGAGCATGGAAATGTCTACCTCAGAAATTGTATGATATTATGCAGATGCTTGTTTGTTTGCAGGTTCTTGATCGATGCGCTCCTTGTTTTCAACACACACAATCTACGAATTATTTTAGTTGTCACGAGTTCCATATTCATACTTTGGGGAGAATTCTATTACACATTATTTTTGTTACCTCAGTGATCACCTGACAACATGTGTTCATGTTCCCTGAAAATATTAAAAAAGACTTTCTCCATGGGAAAAGTGATTTGCTTCCCTCTTTCAAAAATCATGTCAAGGAAGGTCATCACACCTCGCTATATGCATGGGGTGCGGTGATGCTTGATCATCGCAGTTTGAACTGAACCTGGACTGTGACGTCGTCGTATGCTACTTGTGCATAGGGTGCGACGATGGTTAAAGCATGAGAAAAGTCAAATTTCACGAATGTTCTAGAAGAGAATCTTCTAAAAGATGAGGTGGCCTCCGATCAGTTTGGATCTTACTCGCTTCTATGATTTAGTGGGATCATCCTAATATCCTCATCCATATCTCTTTCACACTATATAAAGAGGGATCTCTCATGGAAAATTCTAAGGTTGAATAGGCTAGGATTTGTATGGAGAGTTCTACTTCATATTATGCTTGAGGGCTTTGCTTTAGTTCTTCAAGTCAGATTGTGGATCTTCTTCATTCAAGGCATTGGAGAAAAGGTGTGTGTGTTGAAGAAAAGAGCCATCAAAAGGGGACCTTTCAACATCAAGGCATGGGTTGTATTCTCCACTTTCTATTCACTTAATACAGTAATACATTTCTTCCCTATAAAAGCATCTTGTATTTTATTGTATAATTCCTTGATCATATACATAGACTTCGTTAGAATACATATATCCGTGTTTTCCTCCCTTGTTGGTTTGTGATTATTAGACATGATTACTATTCTGCAAACTCAAGGAAGGATCTACAAGGATGACACTAGCGAGGATCAAACATCATTTAAAAGGTATGTCACTTGTACCTCACTAAACTAGTTCATATGATGATGAAGTTTAAAGTGAAGTGTGTATTTTTTTCTTTTTTGTTCTAGTTTCCTGTGGAAGTTAGGGATATATTTTTGTGTCCACACTTACTGATTAATCCGATAACATTCGTTCATATGTTCAAGAGAAGTTCAACCTAAACAAGCCTTCTTTCGAGCCGACCATCTGCAATCTTCAAATTCTTACCATGTCAGCCTTCCCCGAGTCAGTTTTGAATCATTTTATACTCTGATCCACTTAAAATATGTTACATTTTTTTGTCATCGATGGGGGATAATTTAAGGCCATCCTGTGATGAGTCTTTTCCTATCGACTTCAACTCATTATCCGAGAATTAGACTTAGAAATCATTTAGTACCTTGGAACCTACATGCCTCAATGGAAGGTTTCCTCGTTTTCAACAATGGGTTAACATCATTGACCCCTAATTGTAAGATTCCATCGAGTGTTCAACTTCATCTCATTAATTCACATTCCTTGGATTATACTAGAGTACCTTGGGGGTCATTGACATCAATGGTGATTTCCCTCGTACTTGTTAACGATATCCATTAATGATCGATAACCAAGTGGTTTCTACCATGTTCGACTTCGACATCTGTAATCACATGGATATATTCATACTTGGGGATGATGGAAATGAAGACCCTGGATATCTCCATATTGTTCTAGGTTGCGATGGAGTATTCATAACTCTGTACTGACACATAGATCCATCGTGTATTTCTTGTGGCTATGTCTCAATTTGAGTCTTTAGAGCATAGATCCATTGTGTATTTCTCATGGTAATGTTGAATCATGATGACATGGATCCACAATGTATGTTTGGTGGCCATGAATCACTTGAAACGTATTCTTAGAGTCACTTGTATTCTGAGTATGGGAATGCCTACCTCAGTAAATGGTATATTAGTATGCAGATGCTTGATTGTTTGCAGGTTTTCGACCGATGTGCTCCTTGTTCTCGACACACACATTCTAAAATGTATTTCAGCTGTCACATATTCCAACTTCATACTTTGGGGGGAATTATGTTACACATTATTTTGGTCACCCCTTTGATAAAATGACGATATGTGTATGGCTTACTCCTCTATTCCCTGAAGCTACAGAAGAAATAAGACTTTCTCCCTGATAAATAGAATCATCTCTCATTTCTTAAAAACCTTATCAAAGAAGATTGTTGCACCTTTCCAAATGATAAGGGTGCAATGATTCTTTGTTGTCGCATGTTGCACCATAGTGGACTACGACGTCATCACAGTCTGCTTGTGTTTAGGGTGCAATGATGCTCAAGCAAAGGAAAAAGGTGAAATTATCGAAGGTTCTAGAATGAAATCTCCGGAAGGATGACGTGGCCTCCAATTGGTTTGGATCTCACTCGCTTCTCTGATTTAGTGGGATTATCCTAATCTCTTCATCCATCTCTCTTCACTCTATATAAAGAGGGATATCTCATGGGAAAGGCTAGGTTGGCTTATGCATGAAGAATTATGTTGAAGATTGTACTTGTGATAGCTTTGTTTTAGCTTTCCAAGTCAGGTTGTGAATACTCTTCATCAAAAGCATTGGAGAAAAGATGTGTGTGTTGAAGTAAAGGGCCATTGGAAGGGACCTTGAAACATAAAGGAATAGGTTGTATTCTCCACTTTCATTAATATAATGCAATGATACATTTCTTCCCTATAAAAGTGTCTCCATTTTTATTGTATAACTCCTTGATCTTATTCATAGGTTTCATTAGAATATATATGTTGTTGTTCTCTCTCTTTGTTGGTTTTTGCTTCTTAACAGGTTCAATACCCCACAAATCCAAATATGGAGAAAGGATGATACTAGCGAGGATCAAACGACGTTTAAAAGGTATGTCATTTGTCCCTCTTCGAACTAGTTTACATTACAATGAAATCTAAGGAGAAGCTTGTATTTTTCTATGTTTTGTTCTAATTTCCTGTTCAAGTTAGGGATATTAGTTTGTGTTAGCACTTATCGATTTTTCTGATAACACCCCCAGTCAACGACCAATGAGGATATGTCATCTGTTGGGTTCAAGTTTACCTACCAATGATGAAAGTAGGCCTGGGGTGCAAGGTAGGACAACAACTTCATGTGATTTTGAGATACACTGAGGGTATGGCCGACATGTAAATTCAAGAGTTATGAGGAGTGGCGGACACAAGATTTATACTTCCTTTGAATAAGAGAATGAGACATATGGATAACTCAGTAAACATAGACTTAACATTGATCATTGACAAAAGTTTGCGATGTAGGAGGAATCAACAAACTCTCCATAGGGACTAGAAGAATAATCGATCGGAGGAGTAGGATATAAGTAATGAGATTAAATTCCTAAGGTCATGCTAAACCCAAACCTTGGATAAATTTGACTCAAGAGTTTGTTCTCTGTTCAAAGGTGACACGACTGTTGCCGATAGGAATCAATATTCTTTTCCCGCTCGTCTTTTTTGTTTTTTTCACAGGCAAAGAAATGCTATGACACATGAGAGGAAATGAGTGTCATGAAAAAGCAATTAGTTCCAAGAAGAGAAACATACCTATGCTCGATGCAAGGGAA
>ML796486.1:244158-266622 GCA_009831015.1 Picea engelmannii | reverse complement strand
TATGAATGAGTTGGGGGACAAACAACGCACACTCATCCAATCATATATAGAGCTACAATACAAGCACGAGTAGGAGATAGTTGTGCACCTAAAGACCCAAGAGGAACATGCCAATGAGATAGTGACACACAATGAAATTAAAGAATGCCATGAAGTGAAGGTTACTATGCACACAATTTTTATCAACGTAGTGGAGGAATTATATATGCAAGTCCCCAGTCCAGCAACAAAAAATTCGGACCTCTCGGTTACAAGTAAACTCAAAAAAGTAAAGAAAAGGGTCATATACATGCAGGCATAGAACACAAAGCTTCAGGAAAAGATGAAGCGCACCCCCCAACTAGATCAAGGGGAGTTGTAGCAATGGATTGCTACTGCAAAAAAGACATTGCACTAGGGCATGCGAACGATTTCTCAGGGGTGGTTGAGTAAAAATTCAAGATTTGGAGACACCTACTGAATGCCCCATAAATCAACACCATTGAAGATCGCATCCATGCAACTAAGGCACGAATCAATGAGAATAAGTAGTCGTTACCCTCCCTATCATCGATAGAGCGACAGGAAACCATGAAAAAAATTGTCAACCTTCACAAGGAGATTGCATCTGCCCATTCTGACCAACATAATCTCTCAGCCACTGTGTTAGACGTAGTGGAGAAGGCACATTAGCACTACTATAAACTTGTAGATGTGTAGGCAAGGGTATCCCCAGTGGTAGAACTGGGTGCACATATCAAACCTACTGTTGGATCGACTACATCGACCAATGTCGAAGACTTTTGAGAAAAGATAAAGGACCTAATGTAAATTTTTTATGAGGTTCATGCCCACTTCAAAGAGTTCATCGTCGACCTCATGACAACGATGTCATCCATAGGTTCTGTCGCATCGTAAGTAACTTCATTGGCTCGAGGATGAGCCAACTAATAGTGTTGGAGGTATGTTGGCACCCTAAGGTTTTGGTAGGACTATGCACATGCCACAAGTCTATATTGCGTGTATGCCACAAGTTTTGCATCGCACGACGCCAAGATTCAACGCCAATGCCATCTAGTTTCCTATTGCGCATTTCAACCAAGTTTTGTACTATGCACAAGGACTTGTAAATATTGCATGCATGTCAAATCCTTGAAGATATTATGGAATGATTGTAACCATTTTTGTAATGAATTGACTGGTCGTGATTGAGTTTGTTAGTATTTGGAAAGTTTGTTATGATTTCCATGCTCCCATAGAGATAAAAGGAATGCATGCAAATATGTAAGGGTTGGTTATGGTTATTTTTGTTGTTCATTGTTAGAGATTGATTATATTTGTAGAGTTGTAAGTAAAACATGAGAGAGAAAGTAGATTGAGATCTGAGCATATTGTTGGTCTATGTTTCACTATGGATGCGCTCTAAGATGGCTTTGACCCTTTGTTTATTTAAATTTATCTGAATGAATTTGCAATTAATCAATGAAGCATGAAGCACATTTTTCTCTAGATATTATGGATTCTAGTTTGAACCTATTCCTATTGCGTATTATTTTGTGCAAGACTTATATGGATGTTATGAATGGATGTGAAGTGATTGCAAGGTTCTGAGTTAAATGTCTCTTGTTTGTAATATTCCTTCATGATTTGCACAAACCTTAGGTTTATGTGATTCTCATGCACGTATCGAGTGAGACCTTCTTCAATCCTTGAAGATTCAATATGTCTGTGCCTATGGAGTATTTGTTGGTAATTCCTTTCAAACCTTGGGTTTGAAACCCCAAGCCAACAATGTTCTAAGTTCTTCCCTAGAAACCTATTGTAACAGATCATGACAAAGACAACCAAATGAACCAAAGCAATGGAAAAGGGGGGAATATACTAGAGCTTCAAATGAAAGGAGCGAGGAGAGCAGACCCAAAACCCTTATGAACCCTGAGTCTATCAACCTTTGATTTTCCTTTGAGCCCCACTGAGCCATAAAAACCATGTTCCCTCCTAAACACATAATGTTGTGCGATGGTGGAGCAATCATCACCTCAAACCTTTTGTTGAGTTTCGAATGAGGTGGTTTGGCCATGAAGACCATTTTATTGTCCCATGTATAGTGAATGACCTTGCACATGGAAGAGCCCAAGTGGGCTTGCATGCAAGCACTGCTTGAGTTTCTATCTTCCCTCCATGCTTGACACCCATACAAAGAATTAGTTTTTTAATTTATTATTATTATGGTTGTCCTTTTTTATTTTTAATTTACATAGATTTCGTTTTTTAAAAAATAAATAAGAGATTGTGTCTATAATCTTTGTTATTTTCTGAAGTAGTCCCAAAGAAAGCTCCATCACAACTACAAATATAAAATATTTTTATTATTTATAAAGAATGAATTATTCTTCATAGCACGTACATTGCCTATTGACTCTGTATTTCTCCATTCATGTGAATTTATTATTAACTGCATTTCTCCATTCATGTGAATTTATCCTATACCATATATGTGAGATTGTGATCTTCTTTAATACACTCTCTTGAAATATGTTACACCTTATTTTTCTTCCTTCTTAAAAAAATAAAAAAATATATTAATTTATATAAATAACATATTTGTAAATACATGTCATTATTCTTTATACAAACATAAAACACTAATCAATTATTTTGATTTTAGTTGTATTCCTATTTATAAGACTCTAAATTTAATAATTGTACATGAATCATTTATTTTGGTTTTAACGGTGTTCCTATTTATAAGACTTTAAATAATTATTTTAAAACATGATACGAATAATTCAGTTTGATTTTTAATGGTATTCAAAGAGAGTAAATAAGTTTGGAGGTTGGAAGTTTAAGATAGTATGAATAATTTATTTTGGTTTTAGTGGTATTCAAAGAAGAGTAAATAAGTTTGTACGTTTCGAAGTTTATGATCACAAGATGGTTTTGGTACAGAGGTTTGTGAGCCTTTAAGTGTTTTTCTAGGTAAAAGTAGATATTTTAATTTTGTATTATTAGAGTGAAAGTCAAATCTATTTAATTGTGGGAATATATATATATATATATATATATAATGATGATGATGATGATGATAAAATCCATTAATTCATTTGACAATCAGATTATACAAGAAATTGGTAGAGAAACAATGATAAGATGTTGATATGCATATTGGATTTTGTAAAAGTAAATAATGTTGGGATTTGTAAAAATAAATAATATTGTAATTTGTAAGGTGTTTTTTTTGTAAATAAAGATGTAATGATTAGATTATTGAAAAGGGGATTTGCATTATAATAAAAAAAAATTGGGTTATGAAATTATTGAAAAGGGAATTTGTATTATAATAATATGTTTTGGAATATGGTTTTTTATTTTTTATTTTTAAGAACTTAAATTCATGATTTGGTATCAATTTTAATTATTTTTATTGAATTTGAAATTTTAATTATAATTGTTGTCAATTAGGTATATGGTATGATTTGATTGTTTGATAATTTGGAAATATATGTTAATTCATTATTTAGTATTCAATTTTAATTATTTTTATTGAATTTGAAATTTTAATTACAATTATTGTTAATTAGATATATGTCATGATTTGATTGTTTGTGAACTTTAATTATTTATATTGAATTTGAAATTTTAATTATAATTTTGGTCGATAAAGTCTATGTCATGACTTGATTGTTTGATACTTTCGAAAGATATGTTATTTGGTGTTGAACTTTAATCATTTATATTGAATTTGAAATTATAATTATAATTATGGTCAATGAAATCTATGTCATGACTTGATTGTTTGACACTTTTAAAAGATATGTTATTTATTGTCACTTCTTTTGATTGTAGATTTTGAATATTTCCATATTTATCTTTATCTTTTTTCTTTTTGAAATATTTCCACTCAACTAAACAATGCAAGGTTTAGGAACGTTTTAGTAAACCAACTATCTACCTTCCTCTGATTGAGGGGGATGGACTATTTCTCCCTTTTATTCTTAGTTGTTTGATTCATGTTACCTCTTCATCCTTGTAAAGGGGTTGCCAATCATACTAACTTGCAAATTAGGGGTTGAACCTTATGGTATGGTCAAGTTTGTGTCTATGTCACGCACCTAGATGGAGAGGTTGAAAGGTTTGTCGATGTTCTAGATTTTGAGTGAGGTTCATTCTTTTCTAAAGTTACCTTTGAATTCCTCTAACAATAATTCTAATTGCAAGATTTGTTGCCTTTGTATTTTGTCCCTTAAGAAACCTTAACTTTTCTAACAATAATTCTAACTGCAAGGTTTGTTGTTGTCTTTAAGAGACCTTGTATTTTCTCCCTTAAGAGACCTTAGACAAACATTTTTTAAACAATCCATTTCTTCATTAACTTTATATTTATATGTAAAAGATGTACTTTCACTCCTTAAATCTAATAGAAATCATCCTACTTTAAATTTTACTTAAATCTAATGGAAATCGTCCTACTTTAAAACTTTCTTATATCGTAAACCATGGATCATGCCAATTTCAAGCACATGCAATGATTCGAAATATTTTTAATTATTTTTTAAGCTGACAAAATTCACATGAAAATAAGAAGCTTTGAGAATCACACCCACAGTGACAATGTGGTTGTTGTGATCCTTACATTTGTAATGAAATGGACTTTTTTTGGAGCTTATATTTGGCATAGAGTTAGTGTTTGAAGTGTAATAGTACACATTTAAAAAGAGCATGTGTTCTCATCATAGCTCCAGTGTGAATAGAGACAAAGAGCACCTGCATGTAAAACCCGTATCCCTTTCTATCTAAGGGCAAGCCTCCAAGTGTCGAGAGGGAACACTCCAAACATTGGTTCATTCATGGCAATGATCATGGTGCTTGTAATAGTTCCATGCAATGTGTTTTTCACGTGTATCACTTTGGTTATCAATAAATTTTATTCCTTGATTTATTAAGGTTCATGAGAGATGTTTTCATGGAAAAGTTGAAGAGAACAAAGATCATGCTTCTTTTGAGCTCCCGACAACCTTATCTTGTTGGGCGAGATGTGAGTGTTGTAGACAAATATAGTTTGGTTTGATGTGTGGTATTAATTAGTTATGGTATTAATTCCCAATGACAGTTATGGAAGTAAAACCTTCCATTCGTTAGTATTAATGATAAGTGCGGGCTTAAATAGATAGCTAAGCAATCAGATATCGTGGAGGGAAAGTCACCGAAAAAGTATTTAATGATTTGACTGCATAATGTGCGGAGCAGAGAGTCAAGTGTTGAGCAAGTTTGTAACCCTCCAAAGTTGGGACAGTGAGACTAGAGCATATCTCTCGAGCAAAGAGTGGCAATACAAGAAATCAACTAAGCCCATAAGTCAACTAGGACAATGGCTTCCGCAATAAATCCCAAAGTGTGAAGAAGAGTCAAGGTAGTAAAGGATAAACACGTACCCGAGCCCAAATCCCAACCAAGGTAAATATCAAAGGCCTTTTGTTAGAAAGGGTTCCCCCAACTTAAATACACAGATTACAACATACAAAATGAGGCGTAATTCCATGAATTGTGCTTTGACGCATACACAGGGGTTATTCCAAGGGTCGAGGGAAAATCATTAGTGGTCACCAAGAAATGGGCCAAACCCCTAAATAAATCAAGGATATTGTCGTTAGTGGACTTCCCACATTTCGTGCACATCTTGTACATCAATTCACGTGTTCGATTCTTACTCAGTGGGTTGCATGGAGGGTTCCTCTGGCTAGACCAAGCATACCAAGTTGATGTCAATATAATGCACCAAGTCTCAGGCCTTCCTGCAAAAGGACATGATTCGATTGAGATGATAGAAACTAAGGACGTTGCACAAGAGGATGTGTACATAGAGTATGGTACACGTAAAGGATGAAGAGGAGCGTTGATTTCGACAATCAATGATGCAATCATTTGATTCGCCACATAGTTACTTGCCTACAAGATGATGCACAAGTGTCAGAAAGATGAGTACCCGTTGGGGGTAATTGTCGCCACAGAGTGATGTGTCTAAGGAGTCAAGATGGTTTGGGCATGTTACTTACTGAACAAGTTCATCTAGGATTGCATGGATGTGCAGGACCTGGGCAAGGAGTTTCACTATATTTGGGTGTTACTCCTGCTAACCATGATAATGTGGAATCCACATATTGGGTTGCAAGTATGACACTGAGGTGTTGCCATCCTTCCCCACGTCGAAATTCCTAGAGCTGCAACACAACTTGAACAAGAAGATCCAGTGCGAGAATAACACAACTTTCTCACAATGGTATACACAACTGATTCAAGCGACTACGCAAGTTGTCTGCATATCGTGTAACCTCATTAATAGGTATGAGGACCATCTCAAGTTTGAATGTACTTTCCATAATGTTTTCATCACCCCATGCACAACTCTGCGGATCCTCCCGTTTTGCATTACTAAGGAGGATATTCAAAACACCATCATGAAGTGGCCGTAGGAACTTCGGTCCATGCTAAACGACGATGTAGAACAATTGGAAACTAGGACCAAGAAGAGGAAAGAGTGGAAACATGCAGAGGCAGCCCAAGGGAAAGGTAAAGAACCAACAAGTGAGGCGAAATAGGTGGAGACATCCCAATGGAAAGGAAAATAACCAGCAGGTGAGGGGAAATAGGCAAAGGAAGCCCAATGGAAAGATAAAGAACCGATAGGTGAGAGGAAGCGGGCAGAGGAAGACAACGAGGCAGGAAAAGGACAAGGGCCCAAGAGGAAACAAGCACAGTCGACCACATAAAAGATTATGCCCATGAAGAGAAAGCACACAGTGATTGAGCCAAGCCCAAGCCCTAGATTTAGTAAATAAGATCACACACCAAGTCCATCATAGTGTACTGGTACTGCACCTGTCACTGAAGAATTCCTCTCTCAGACGCATGTGAAGTCCTCCATGCATAGGGTATTAACTGTCCAAATAGGGGAACAAGAAATTGACACCAACGTCCCAGGGAAAGACCCAAGGAAAACCCCAACACCAGTTTAGTGCATCGTTAAGGTGCTCTAAGCCAACTTGGACGTGCAACAACTGTTGAGTAGAGAGTCATCATAGAATTTGGGTGAAGTTTGTCGTACACTTGAGCTTGCTCTAACAATCGACCCCACATCCCATGGACAAAGGGTCACAAGGAGTATTTTTGGTGTCACATCACTGCATAGAAGTACTCATAAGATAGTGTTGTGGATAAACCCATTATCTGTGACAACCTTCGAGCCACCCACCAACTCAGAGCCTCATCCATTACCTTATGCTAAGCTAGACTTGGCGCAAGTGCCTTCACATGACCAAAAAATATATATGGTAGAAATAATGAATGAGTTGGGGGACAAGAAACACACACTTAGCCAGTCGTATATAGAACTACAACAGAAGCACGAGTAGGAGATAGTTGTGCACCGAGAAACCCAACAAAAGCATGCCCAAGAGATAGCGACACATAATGAAATTAGACAATTCCATGAAGCGAAGCTTACTGCACACACATTTTTTATTAGCGCAATGAAGGAACTCTAAGTGCAAGTCCCCAGTTGAACAACAAAAACTTTGGACATCCCGATGCCAAGTTAACTTAGCAAAGTAAAGGAAAGTGTCCTATACCTATAGGCATAAAACATAGAGCTTCAGGAAAATATGAAGTGCACCCCCAAACCAGAGCAAGGGGATTTGTAGCAGTAGATTGCTACTGTAGAAATGACATTGCACCATGTACAAACACACTTGAACGATTTCTCGGGGGTGGTTGAGTACAACTTCAAGATTTGGACACACTTACATAATTCCCCTGAAATCAACGCCATTGAAGATCACATATGCGTAACTTAGGCACAATTCAATGACAAGAAGCAGGTGCTACCCTCCCTACCACCGGTACAACAACATGAAACCATGACATAAATTGCCGGCCTTCACAGGGAGATTATATCTACCCATTTTGACCAACAAAAACTATCAGCCACTTTGTTAGATGCAGTGGAGAAGGCCTAGCAACACTACTATGAACTTGTAGAAGCGCAAGCAAGGTTAGCCCCAGTGGTATAACTGGTTTCACAGATCAAACCTACCATTGGGCCGACTACACCAAGAAACATCGAAGATTTTTTCAAAAAGATGAAGGACCTAATGGAATTTTTTTATGAGGTCGATGCCCACTTCAAAGAGTTCATCACCGACCTCATGACAATAGTGCCATCCATAACCTCTATTGCATTGTAAGTAATTTCATTGGCTCAAGGACGAGCCAAAAAATAGTGTTGGGGGCCTGTTGGCACCCTAAGGTTTTGGCAGGATCACGCGCGCACCCCAAGTCTACACTAAACGCACGCCATGAGTTTTACATCACGCGGTGCCAAGATTCAGCGCCAACACTAACTAGTTTCCTACTGCGCGTGCCAACCAAGTTTTGTATCGTGCACAAAGGCTTGTAAATGTTGCATGCATGTCAAATCCTCGAAGATCTTATGGAATGATTGTAACCATTTTTGTGACAAACCGACTAGTCATGATTGAGTTTGTTATTGAGTTGTCAAATTTGTTATGATTGTCATGCTCCCGTAGAGAGAAAATGAATGCATGTGAATATGTAAGGGTTGGTTATGGTTATTATTTTTGTTCATTGTTAGGGATTGATTATATTTGTAGAGTTGTAAGTATAACATGAGAGAGAAAGTATATCGGGATCTTAGCGTATTGTTGGTCTCTGTTTCACTCTGGATTCGCTCTGAGCAAGCTTCGACCCTTTATGTATTGAAATGTGTTTGAATGAATTTGAGATTAATGAATGAAGCATGAAGCATCTTTATCTCTGGATATTATGGAATCTAGTATGAATGTATGTCTATTGTGTATTATTTTGTGCAACACTTATATGGATGTTATGAATGAATGTGAAGTGATTGCATGGTTCTGAGTTAACGTCTCATGTTTGTAATATTCCTTCATGATTTGCACAAATCTTAGGTCTCTGTGATTCTCATGCGTGTCTTGGGTGAGACCTTATTCAGTATTTGAAGATTGAATATGTTGGCACCTATGGGATATTTGTTGGTAAAGCCTTTAGAACCCTGGGTTTGAAACCCCAAGCCAACAATGTTCTAGGTTATGCCCCAGAAACCTAATGTCACAGATCAAGACAAAGACAACCAAATGAACCAAAGCAATGGAAAAAAGGGGTAATATACTAGAGCATCAATTGAAAGGAGCTAGGAGAGAGGACCCAAAACCCTACTGAACCCTGGGTCTATTGAGCTTTGATTTTCCTTTGAACCCCGCTGAGCCATAAAAGCCATGTTCCCTCCTAAACTCATAGTTTTGCACGATGGTGGAGCAATCGTCACCTCAAACCTTCTATTGAGTTTCGAACAAAGCAACTTGGCCATGAAGACCATTGTATTGTCCCCTGTATAGTGAATGACCTTGCACGTTGAAGAGCCCAAGTGGGCTGCCATGCAAGCACTGCTTGGGCTTCTATCTGCCCTCCATGCTTACTTAGTTTTTTTAATTTATTATTATTATGGTTGCTCTTTTTTTATTTTTTATTTATATAGATTTCATTTTTTTTAAATCAATAAGAGATTGTATATGTAACCTTTGTTCATTTTTCGAAGTAGTCCCAAAAAAGGTTCCATCACAACTACAAATATAAAATATTTTTGTTATTCATAGGGAATGAATCGTTCTTCATAGCACCTACATTGCTTACTGACTCCATTTCTCCATTTTTTTGATTTTATCCTCCATGTTTTTCTCTGATGCCCTCTCTTCAAATTCGTTACGCCTGGCGTTGTCTAATTGTTCTACGTTTTTGTCCTTTTCGTCGAAATCCGGTGACATAAAACTACATGAAATCATAATATTTTGTTGTTTAAATTGCATTTTTGAATGCATAAATGGATTTAGCGTGTTGAAAAACCCTTGGGGCACTCAGATCAAACATAGTTAACCACTCGAATCTCCAGATACATCCATTTCTCACTGGATTTCGAGTAAATATTCTCGAAAAAACCCCAAAACATAGAACGTTTAAACTACAATATTACACCTTACCTTCCTTAAAAAATATTATATAAGTAACATATTTTTAAATACATCTCATTATTATTCATACAAACATAAAACACTACATCTCATTATTCTTCTTACAAACATAAAACACTAATAAATTATTTTTATTTTCGTGGTATTCCTATTTATAAGAATCTAAATTTAATAATTGTACATGAATCATTTATTTTGGTTTAATGGTGTTCCTATTTATAAAACTTTAAATTATTATTTTAAAACATGATACATATAATTTAGTGCAATTTAATGGTATTCAAAAGATTAAACAATGTTGCATGGTAACATATACTTGTCGCTATGCAGTTATAATAAAATAAAAGCTATACACATGCATTCAATACTATATATGGAATATGATATTATTCTGTGAGTCTGCTTAACAACGAGCATGCATTAACCCCATAATTGTTTACTTTCTCTAATTTTATTAAAATGTTTAGTTTTCCTCGGCTACTCGTTCTGTTGTTATAGTCTTTATAGCTTTTACTTTCTCGACTACCTCGGTTACTGGTTCAAGTGAAAAACCCATGGTACAGAACCCAACTAAAACATTAAATAACGCTTCACATGTCGTCGCCACATCAATAATAAGAGATTGAAATGATCAACCAATAGCAATGAAGAAAAATAGTTTAAATATTTAAAAAATATAATACAATGCAAAAGTGTAATGTTCAACTTTGGAAAAGCTGATGAAATTTATGGTCAATTGTTGATTAATATGAAGTCAAAGCCATATCGATCGCTATATACCTGGCGCAACAGGTATGATAAGTTTGGAGGTTGGTAGTTTAAGATAGTATGCATCATTTACTTTGGTATTAGTGGTATTCAGAGAAGAATAAATACGTTTGGACGTCTGGAAGTTTAAGATCATTAGATGGTTTTGGTATAGAACTGTGTGAGCCTTTAGGTGTTTTTTTTCGGGGGTAAAAGTGAATAACCTAACTTTGTATTATTACGGTAAAAGTCCAATCACTTTAAAGTGGGGTTGTTAAATTTGGGGAATTTATATATATGAATTAAGTTTTATTATTATTAAAATTTGAATGTATATTATTATTGTGATGGAATTTTTGTTATTATTATTGTTTTTTTATGTGTATTGGAATTTGTAAAAGTAAATAATATTGAAATTTGTAGGGTGTTTTTTTTGGGTAAATAAAGATGTAATGATTAGATTATTGAAAAGAGAATTTGCATTATAATAAAAAAAATTGGAACATGGTTTTTAATTTTTTATTCCTAGGAACTTATAGTATTTAACTTTAATAATTTTTATTGAATTTGAAAATTTAATTATAATTATTGTCAATTAGGTATATGTCATGACTTATGACTTGATTGTTTGACATTTTCGAAAGATATGTTGTTTGACATGTTCGAAAGATATGTTGTTTATTGTCACTTCTTTTGATTGTAGATTTTGAATATTTACGGAATTATCTTTTTTTGTTTTCTTTGTTAATCTTTCCACTTAACTAAACAATGCAAGGTTGGCAAAGGTTTTAATAAACCAACTATCTACCTTCCTCTAATTAAGAGGGAGGGAGTCGAAGGGACTATTTCCCCCTTTTATTCTTGGTTGTTTGATTCATGTCACCTCTTCATCCTCATCGAGGGGTTGTCAGTCATACTAACTTGCGAGTGAAGGGTTAGATCTTTTGGTATGATCAAGTTTGTGTCTATATCACACACCTTAGATGAAGAGGTTGAAACATTTGTAAATGTTCTAAGTTTTTAGTGATATTCATTATTTTCTAAAGTTTCTTTTGGATTCCTCTAACAATGATTCTAACCACACAGTTTGTTATGTTTATCTTTTCTCCCTTAAAAGACCTTAACATTTGGACCAACATATTTTAAGCAACCCATTTATTGATAGAATTTATATAAAAGAAAATGTACTTTCACTAATCAAATCTAATGAGAATCATCCTACTTTAAAACTATCTTATATAATAAACCATAACTCATGGCAATTTGTACATCAATGCAATGATTCAAAATATTTCTAATTATATTTTAGACTAGCAAAATTCACATGAAAATAAGAAGCTTTGAGAATCACACCCACAAATTCAAGCACATGCAATGATTCAAAATATTTCTAATTATATTTACAGTGGCAAAATTCACATGAAAATAAGAAGCTTTGAGAATCACACCCATAGTGACAACGTGGTTGTTGTGATCCCTATATTTGTCATGAAATGGGAATTTTTTTGGAACTTATGTTTGGCATAGACTTAGTGTTTGAGGTGTAATGTACACATTTACATAGAGCATGTGCTCTCATCATAGCTCCAGAGTGAACATAGACATGGTGATTGTGACTTGGATCATGCACCTGCATGCAAAACCCGTATCCCCTTTTGTATAAGGGCAAGCTTCCAAGTATCCAGAGGAAGACTCTAAGGGCAAGCCTCCAAGTGTTCAGAGGAAGATTCCAAACACTGGCTCATTCCTGGCAATGGTCACACTACCATGTAATGTTTTTAGCGTGTATCACTTTGGTTATCGATAAATTTTATTCCCTGCTCTATTAAGGTTCACGATAGTTGTTTTCATGGAAAAGTTGAAGAGAACAAAAGGTAAAGTTTGTTGTTGCGTCAAGATCATGCTTCTTTTTCTGTTGAGCTCCTGACAACTTTATCTTGGTGGGCGAGATGTGAGTGTTGTAGACAAATATAGCTAGGTTTGATGTATATGTGTATGTGCCTTGATATTTACAAGTCAAAGGTTGTAGAAGAATGGAACTAGGGGGAAGGGGGTGTCCCATGGGCCACCAAGTTGTGACAAGACATCCTAGTAGATTCAAAACATACCACATTACATAATGGGTGGAGTGCATCATGGATGCATACATGAATTCACATGATGCATCCATCATGATGGGTCATGGGCTCCGGTTATCTAGTATGGAATTTGGGCGGTGATTTTGTAGAAAGTAAAACTATCCGCGTGCATAAATTTGGTAATGTCGATATCATTCACGGGGTGACCGGTAGATTCGTACGTGCGACCTATGGGATCCTTTGGTGTTGCCAACTATGTGGCACGGATAAAATCGTGGTGGGCCCCACCTGTGGTGGTCCTCCCAGAGTCATACGTATCTTTCTGCATTAAAATAATTCACAAGAAAATACACGGCCGACTTTCATGTAGATGGAAACGAAAGGGGGATGTTTCTTGGCTCCTTGGGTTCACTTGTCGGCTCAGCGACCATGATTGCATACACATTTTTCGCAAATTAGAAAGGAATTTGGCATTGAAAGGGAAATATAGTGTAAAGTAATTAAACAATAATGTTGGAATAGTGTTACACGATATCAAATTTTGTACAATATCTTATTTTATTTTATTTTATATGGCAATGTAATGTAAAGTCACTGAATAATAATGTTGTACTAATGTATATAAAACTTTGTACAATATTTTGTTTTATATAGTAATAAGATTTGTACAACATGAGTGGGTCTAATCGTTAAGAAGATATGTACAATATGAGTGAGTCTAATCGTTAAGAAGATGTTGTAGTTTGAGTGGGCCTAATCGTTAAGAAGATGTGTCCAACATGAATTGGCCTACTGATTAAGAAGATGCATACAACTTGAGTTGAATGTAGTGTAATAACTAAACAATAATATTGGGCTAACGTTACATGATCTAATCTTTGTACACTATTTTGTTTTACAAGGCAATAACATCCATGGGCCTAACAACTAAGAATATGTGTACAACATGAGTGAGCCAAACAATTCAGAAGATATATACAACTTGAGTGGGCCTAACAATTAAGAAGATGTGTACAACTTGAGTGATTGGTTAAGAAGGTGGATATCCTCCTTGGAGGTCACGTGTTCAAATCTAAAATGGGGTAGGCTATGTACACCTCCATAGATCATGCAATGTTTGGGTGTCCTTGACAATGATATTTATCTTCAGTGATATCTAAATATATAGTCAAATGGAAGTAATTTAAATCCTTAGTTGAGCATTGAGTTAATAAGTGGACAAGCTCAACTTTTTTTATGAGTCTATTTTTCCAATAAGGTAAAGTTCTAGTTCGATATACTCATTTTCCCAAATTTCAGCAGTTTTGTTATACTCACTTTGCCAAAACCCCTCAAGAAAAGTTTCATGGTCAAAGTTCCCATCAATTAAGTAGAACTATGACTTCCAACAAAATCCATGTTGAATTTGGGGGAGAATTTCCATCGAAAAGGAAGTGAGTTTGTTCCTTATCAACTTCCTTAGTTGATTGCCCCGAGCTAAAATTAAATATTAACTAATGAAAAATAACAACATAGAGAACCATAAAATCAATTTCTTCCCCCTTTTCTTCCAATGTGGTGTATATTATCACTATTATTATTTTCTTTCCATAAACATTATAATTTAAAATCAATCTAAACCTTATTAACATGGTTTAGGGGCATTCATACAACCCCTTAAATTTGGCGTCCATGTTAAATTTTGAACTCAAATACAAAATTAATGTAAACCAAATATTCATATTGCATCGAGAGGTGCATTCTACAACTAGTATGGGGAGTTTGTAAAGAATAATCGATTGTAACAATGATGTCATCACACATAATCATACGATGGCTAATATAATATTTATTACAAATAATAATGATAGCAAAAATGAATGTTTGTCATATATATATATGGGGCCTTGGTATCTTCTTAGGCCTTGTGTCATCTATTGTTGTAGCCTTTGAGCATATGGGTTTCTGTCCACCCTTGTTGAATAACATTAATTATATTGGTTTGTGTACTTGTTCATATCCTTGTGAGCGGTGTTCATAATTAATGTAATTTGAGTGGGCTTAGTACTAGCAACCTTACCATAGCTATTATAATTGCATGGGGTGGGACCGAGATTTTCCCCAGGGATTATTATCTATTAAAAAAGGCAACTTTTGTATGTACACACACACACACACACACACTTTCTAGGTTACAAATCTTGGGGAAAACCCGCGAGTACTTCCCCTCATTTTAAGGATGGTACCCAGGGTAAACCCTAGATTCTTCAGGGAATAAGTTCGGTCAACAACARGGCTCAAAATGATTGCAACAATATACACTTTATGATCTTAGCATGTCACTTGCAAGAATTGAACCTYGGTGGGGAGGATAAAAATCATTCCTCCCCACCACCCAAGCTAACCCCAATTGATATGTATGTATGTRTGTGTRTTATAAAGAAAATATTAGGATCCCCCTTTCTTCCCAAAATATCATGATGGATGGTGGTTTAACCACCAACCACAATACGGCTAGTAACCCCTTGAGACTTGACCAAATTTACCCCTATCACCTATTGCCTCCCCTTCAACAACATGCCTAGGGTGGATGGTTCAATCAATTGAGCTAACCCTTAGGGTTATCTATATATTCCTTGGAAATAAATCCCTGTGAAGCTTCCAAGCACTTCCCCTATATCTTCCTTGAAATATCTAGATGGAGGGAAACTCAACCACTAACCACAATAGTCGTTGGTAGGACTTGAGCAAACCTATGTCCTATGGCCTTCCTGTCGACAACATGCTTTGGGTGGATGGTTGAACCAATTGAACTAAACTTGTATTAATAACCCAGAAGAGTGAGAGCAATGTTCACATGCCTATTTGAGAGGGAAACCTCCTTTTGAGTAGAGCTCCAATATAGTAACAATACTTGACTCAACATTTCATAGCCTAGTAGTTCTATAAATAGTTTATCCCTAACTACTTATGGTCCCATCACTAATGAGTACCAAACACTTAGTGGGCCTTATTTAATAAAGAGGACCATTTTACATTAAATAGATACAAGCTAACTACTTAATAGGTATTATTCAAAGAAGATGGTCTCATACATTAATTACTAACTCCTAAGTAACCTCAAAGCATGGAGGTTAGGGTAGAGCCCTAACATGCCCTCCTCCTTCAAGAGAAGCATTGTCCTTAAGGATGGAGGTGTAAAAAGTATTGTAAAATCATTGTTGGTTCCCAAGTGGCATCATCCAATTGTGTATCCTTCTATTGGGTTAGGACCTCATGAATTGTGCAATGGCATAATCAAAATTTTCGTGTGGCTAGCACTGCCTCCAGCTATAACCAAATGGAACCCTCTTCATCAAGTTCTATAAGGCTAGTATGAAATCAACAATTTGACCCCATCATTACAAAAAAATTGAGGTCTAAAATAGGCATCCTAAGGAAAATAATAAAATATGAGTTATGAATTTTCAAAGTGAAAGAAAGAAAACCATTTTTTTATTGTATCCTCGACTTATCTCCTTAAAGGTTTGCTCAAATTTCAAGTGTAGGCACTCCTTGGATGAGGAATTAATTTTCACATCCAAGAAGTACCCACTCTGCATACTTTTGATAGACCCATTGTGAGATAAACTAACCCATTATGAGATAAACTAGAAATACATGAAAAAAACATGTTTCTTAAACACGTTTTTTCATGTATTTCCAATTTATCTCACTGTGAGTTTATCAAAAGTATGCAAAGTGGGTACTTCTTGGATGAAAAAATTAATTCCACATCCAATGAGTGCCCACACTTGAAATTTGAGTAAACTTTTAAGAAGATAAGTCAAGAATATGATAAAAACTATTTTTCTTTCTTTCCCTCCAAAACTATTTACCCTTATGGTTGAGATCACCATCTTAAATCCTGTAAGTTGATGTTGATAACAAAAGTTTTGTTTGAGGTCCATTTTTTACCTCAAAAATTCTTTAATGAACCTTATTCAAACATGACACATGAAAGTTTGGGTGAGTCTTGGAGTTGGTTGGAAGGCTAATTGATAGGCAACTAGGCCAACACACTGGAGTATCTTATAGTGGCCATAGAATTTTGGTTCTAGCTTATGGGAGCCCTTGTCTTTGAGAGAGGACTGCTTATAGGGTTAGAGACAAAGGAACACTTGATCTCCTTTATAAAAATATTTCTCAAATTGATTTTTATCAACCTATTGCTTCATTCACTTTTGAGCCAAAACCAAATTATCCTTTAAATGCACAAATAATGTTTTTATGGTGTCAAGTGTTTAGTATATATCTTGAACCTTGGATATTCCCGATATATAATAAGTGACTAAAGGAGGCTTTTGGCCATAGACAACTTCATAAGGTGTCATTTTGGAAGCACTATGATAAGTAGTGTTGTACCACTATTCAGTAAGGGGTAGCCATTGAACCCATTGGTTCGGTCCACTGCTAAACATTGTAAGTAGGATTCCAAGAATTTGTTGACCACCTCAGTTTGACCATCACTTTGGGGAAGATAATCTATGATCATGTTCAAGTTTGTGCCTTGTAGTTTAAACAATTTTTACCAAAATATGTTGTGAAGGTCAGATCACCACTCAACACAATGGAAGTGGGCATGCCATGCAACTTATAAAAATGATCCATGAAGACTTGGGCATTATGGAGGGCATAAATGGGTTCTATAAGGAACAAAAGTGAGCATATTTAGAAAGGTGTTCAACTACCATCATGATGACCGATTTTTTGTTAGCTTTTGGGAGTCCCACTATAAAATGCATGGAAATGTCCATCTAGATAATGGTTGAAATTGACAATGGATGAAATTCCCTAGGAGTCTTCATTATCTCACTCTTTTTGTTTTGACAAGTGTCACATGTAGCTACAAAATTAAGGATGTCCTTTTTCATGCATTCTCAAAAGAAAGAGTGTTTACCTCATTCATAGGTTTTTTGAAAGCCAAAAAGACCTGTTGTAGGGGATGAATGCAACTCCTCTAACACTCTTGTTTGAAAGCATAATATATACTAGAAAACCATGTCCTTTATACTACAAGGTATCCCACTACCAAGTGTAACCCTTAGGTAGATTGGGTCCTCTTGAAGTATTTGGATGAATTGAGCCACTGTATCATTTTCCAACCATTCATGTCAGAATTATATGAGTGAATATAGTATAAGGATAAAAAAAAGAGAGATACTTCATCCTCCTATTTTCTAGACAAATCAACATCCACCACATTCTTTTTTCCCTTCTTATATATTATCTCATGATTATAACCACACACCTAAGTGACCCACTTGTGCTTCCCTAGGGATGACAACCTCTACAATTCTAGAAAATGCTTCAAATTATGATGGTCTATATTGATTTGGAAGCACCTTCCAATGAGATACATGCACCAATTAGTATCAACCATATGAATCATGGCCATCATCTCATTCTCATAGGCAAAATTTTCCAAAATTTTGTCACACAAATGTTTATTAGTGAATGGCAGGGGGTATTTCTCTTGCATCAACGTATCTCCAAGACCTCTGCCAAAAGCATCACATTCCAAGACAAAATTCTTAGTGAGAAATTGAGCATGGATAAGAAGGGTTTAATACACATACTTTCTTCCTTTAAAGTTGGAAATTCCTACTCAATGACATCATTCAATATAAATGAATTATTTTTTAATATGGTGGTAAAGAGGGATGCAACTCACATGATAATTCTTCACAAACTTATCATAGTAGCCCATAAGTCCTAAGAAACCATGTAATATTTTCATGGTCATGGGGTGTGCCCAATTCTAAATAGCCTCAATTTTCTTGGGATCCACTTGTACACTATCCTAACTAACGACGTGACAAAAGTATTCAACCTTTGAAGTGCCAAAAGCACACTTGAAACATTTGATGAACATTTGGTTGTCCCAGATGAGTGGGAGGGATTTATAAGGATGCTCTACATGTGTTTCTTAGAGATTTCTATAAATCAATATTTCATCAAAGAATGCAACACAAAATTGAGCAGGAAGGGATGAAAAATATTGTTCACAAGGCTTTGAAAGGTGAATGGGGAATTGGAAAGTCCAAAGGGCATCACTAAAAACTTATAATGTCATTCATGTGTGTGGAATGTTGTCTTGGAAATGTCCACCTCCTTCATATATATTTGGCGATATCTGAAGCAAAGGTCCAATTTAGTGAATAAATTGGCACCATGAATCTCATCCAAGAGATTTTCAATAACTATTATGGGAAATTTGTCCTTGATGGTCAACTTATTGAGATCATGAAAGTCAGGAAACATGTGCCAATTTCCTTATTTCTTCAATACCATGAGCACAAGTGATGAGTTGATCTGTAAATGGTAGCCCTATGGCCTGTCTATTTCATCAACATAGATCCCAATTGCAGAATAAATTTAGTTCTATGTTTAGTTTTGGTTCAATGATATTTTATTCACTCACATATTTAAAAGAACAATGAAAACACTCCTCTCTAAACCAACTCAAATATGATAGTTTAACGCTCACCTTTCTTTACAACCAACACATAGGTAATTGTTATCCAACAATCAAGCAATTCATCCAACCAAAGTAGAGATCGACCCAGGGATGTAAGGAATCGACCAAGATGAATATTTGATGGATGTTCATGCTTTAGGTGAGTGGGAGAGAGGACATGAAAGGAAAACGAATCTTGTGGGCAAGGAAAAAAAACACCCAACAATTAACAAAATGTTATGAATAGGCTGTGGGAAAAGAAAAAATGACCAACAAGCAAAGGAATGCTTAGTGGGAGAATTTAGTCATCCAATAATGGAGAAAAATGCCCATAGGGTGAATCATTGACCAACCGTAAATAAAATATTATGTGGGAAGATTTAGATGCTCAACTATGGATAAAAATTCCTAGGGACGAAGTAAAACACCTAGGGATGAAGTAAAATGCTCAAAGAGGTATAAATTCACCAAGGAATAATTAAATTTGTCTAGTTAGTTATAAATTCACCCAGGTAGAAGTAAATTCGCTCAGCAATAAAATAAAATGCCAAGAGAAGGAAATACAATTTGTGGGTGAGTGGAAACTCAATCAATTTGACAAAGGGCAACTCAAAGAGGATTGAGCTAATGAAGTTTGCATCTACTAACCAGAATAGAAATTTCAAGCATTAAAACTCAAACCCAAACCACAATATACCTCCATAGAGCATATTACACCCACACATTATAAACAACAAAGATTATTTTTATTAGGAAATTCATTACAATGGGTGAGCTATGCATGCCCATAAATCCCATGCATTGTTACTCACAAAAAGAAATGTAAATGGCCATGGCTTAGAGATGCCTTTGTTCATCGTGGATAGGCTCCTTGACTCTTTCATCCACTAATCTTCAAGCATACTACATTCTTCTATCTCTCATCTCTGTAAACTTCCAAAGTTATCCTTTCCTCCCCTGTTCCTCATTCTTCACTACAACCTTCATTTTTAATGGGTTTCCTTTGGAAGGACAACCATCACAATGGTTCACTTCCACTTCCAACTTTATCAAAAAAGACAAAATAAAATAAAAACAAAAACCACAAATTTACAAAGTATTTTGGGTGAGGATCCAAATTGGATTGCACCTCCCCATTTGTAGTCTTTTGGTCCCCAAAAGTTTCAACTCCCTTCAATATTCTTCTTCGATCAACAAGCAAACTATGGAAATTATGCACAAAAGGGTGCCTCCATTGTAGGATGAAAAATAAGATATGAATAGAGTTTTCCTTTGGCATAACCCTATTTTCCTTCTCATGGATATGGATTCCATTCATTGGTGCAATATGTCATTGGAAAATTGTTTCTCCTTGAGTTGCAAGTGCAAAAAACTCCTCTTTCCCCTTGACCTTGACTCTCCAAGATTTTGTCTTGGATGTTTGGTTCTTGGGATGGATTTTTGGGTGAATCCTCGGGTGAATCCTCCATCATTTGGCCTCCCAATGTCCATTCAATATGCAATACTAACAATAGTTCCTGCATGAGTTGCTTGGCCTTCTAGAGTTCCAACAAATGCTATCCTTGTGATCCCTTTTATTGCAATATAAACAAACTACACCATACCTCTTCAGTTTGTGATGATGCTTGCTAGCTCGATTGCTTGGTCCCAAAATATTTGGAGAAAATATGTATGGTAGAATCATCTCTTTGTTTCCCTCTTCCAATCTTCTATAATCATATTTGAGTGGCTTGTTCCCAATGGCTTCTTTTCTAGTTCCTCTTGCCTTGACAAAAGTGTTTTGACCTACACTTGTGCTAGCTTCTTATCCAATGAATCCTAATCCTTCATGATTGGGCCTCTGTTGAGTTAAAATGGAGATCAAAATCCCTTGTCCTTCATTGCCTAGCCCTTGGCCATCATAGCCCATTTTCCTCATGATCTTGGAACCGATGCCTCTAGTGTGCTTCTCTGATCCATATTTTATGAGCAGAACGAAATGAATACAGATTATTAAAATATCCTTAACAAAAAATAACAAATATACAGTAAAAATGGTTTTCTATTCAATAAGGAAATAAGCTGAAACTGTAAAATGTAGCGGAAAACAAGCTTGTTGGAATGGTGGTGGCTTATCTCTGAGAAGAGATGTGACGACTGCGCTCATTGTCAAGAAGATGATTACAATGAGGCTTTGAAGGCATTTTTTACAATAAAAAGGAATTTCAAAAACCCTAGACATAAAAAAACCTAACCCTAGGAGATGAAGCGCCAAAAGTCATGTGGGCCCTGTTTGGGTAAGTTAGTACATCAACTTCCCAGGGTCGTAACTTTTGCATACGATCTCCGTTTTAGGCGCACGATAGCCCGTAGGAAAGGTATTGTCGAGGAGATTCATTTTGGGGGCTCAACCAGAGCCTTCTAATATCATTGAGAAGATCGATCCTGAAAAACCTTCATTTAGGCCCTCAAAATGGCCCCGGAAGTTAAAAAATGCTAAAAATAGTAAATTGCCAAAATTGCCAGAAAAATATTTTGAGCGAGTTGGAAAAGGTGGGTGGCCACCGATATCCACCTAGATCAATAATCCCTCCTTAGGAAGCAATGGTCTCCATTGCGTTGAGTTCCCCCATCAGATGAGGAAATTTCTGTTGAATTTGGCCCCGGGTGAGCCACTTGCCTTGGTGCAGGAGTTGCCCTGCTTTGATGACTTGATAAAGTTTGATCCTTTGTTGTCGAGTTCCCTTGATCTGTGTGTCCACAATTTGATCACTGGATTCATGTTACATGTAGTCAGGGTTGAGCTATGTTAGTGTCAATTTCTCTACTATCTCTGAGGTGTCCAATAATGGTGGGAAATATGGTCGAAGGAGAGCCACGTTGAAGACTGGGTGCAGGCCAAGGAAAGGGGGAATGTTGAGTTCAAAAGAATTGTCACCGACAGCCTTGGTGATGGTGTACGACTCATAATGGAGTGGGTGAAGCTTGCGATGGGGCCTTGTAAGGCGTTCTTTCTGCAAGTGCAACCAAACTTTGTCTCCCACCTAAAACTTATGTGGCACCCGATGTTGATCATGGCATTGCTTGTACTTGGAATTACATTTTTGTAGAATATCCTAAACCTGTTGGTGAATGTGTTGGA
>ML796486.1:183999-229890 GCA_009831015.1 Picea engelmannii | reverse complement strand
TATATATATATATATATATATATATATATCATTCAAGGATAACCTCCCGAGGAAATCCATTGGATGTTTTCCCACATTTGTGGATGTGATGCAGTAAACCCCAAAATCCTATATTTAACCAACTACAGAACCATATTTCTTCCCACAGAGTGCACAACTAACAACAGACTAATGTTAGTAGAAATTAACATTTAACGAATGCTATGAGGAATTGACAGTCACAGGAAAAAAGAAACAAGAAACAACACCATTTAAACATGGACTGAAGATTCTTTATTAACAAGACGAAATTTATCCCTTACAGTCTCATTACATCACCAAACAATCTGGCACTGCTATCATTATTTATTCAATGATTGGGTGTGTGTTCTCTGTCCCACAATGTGAACCAAAAACTAGTGTCCAGTTCCTCTACTCTATCTGCAGTCATACCCTTCTTCGTCCCCTCTTTTTCTTTTTCTCCCTTCATTTCTTGGAAGTCGAACAATTTCAACCATTCCACTTCTCAAACATTTCTAATCCATTCAACTTCCCCTTGTAAATGGTCCACCAATTTCCACGAAGTCTGCCCAAGACACATGGAGTTACGACCCACCAAACTCCACGAAGTTCTCCCAAGACACATGGATTTATGGCACGGTATAGCCCACAACACTATAATGGAAGTTGCAACATGCCTAGAGTCGCAACACTTGCAACACAATGGTGTTGTATCACAATGGGAGTTGTAGCACCGATGTTGCAATACTAGATTGGCGTTGCAACACTTGCAGCACTGGTGTTGTAGCACTATGTTGATGTAATCCAAATGCCCTTTGACAGACAGGGGTACTCCCCGATATGAGGTCCCAATTAGAATTCACACCGTTTGGGTTAGGAGACCCATCTAGATTCTGGCCCAACTTCCATTACTAGTATGAGGGTGAGTGGATGGTTTATGATGGAAAAAAATGTAAATGCAAACTATGATAATGATGAAATAAACCTATTATATCGTATCCTAACTAGGAGCGCTAAAATTAATAGATGAATAGATAAGAGTATTAGCAATCCCTGCATTTATTCTTTCATCAGATAGTTGTTGAAGGGGAAGAAAAAGACCATTAACACACACAAAAATGAATGAATGATAGGAAAAAGTCCACAACATTAATTCATGCATGTAAATCTACTCATCATCTCAGAACAATTCATTAAAACAGAACAACAATAACTCCAAAGACTATCGATTCACAAAAGAAAAGTTTAGTTATGAAAAGAAAACACTTATAGTGCTTCAGAACAACAAGCATTTACTTAAAGAAGTTCACAACAAAAGACTACAAAGAAGCAAGGCTATTCTCTTTGTCAAAAAGGCCCCGAGGGATTCTCAATATTACTTGCAGCAAAAATAGTTTTCCTCCAAAATTACAAATTTGAAGAGCCTCTTCAAAATGGGTGCTTTGTCCTATTTATAACCCTACTTGGTAATAACTTCTCGTGACTTCTTGAATTCCACAAGAAGCAACTACAAGAGTCTTCATTCTCCTTTTTTCAATTTTCTATTATTTTACATAGAGACAAAAGAAATGATGGGGAGAGACAAATTCAAATTTCATCAAATTCCCTTTTATTGGTCTTTGTCTCTTATGTAAATGACCCAGACTTCGTGATATCCTGAAATACAAATAATTCTATGATAAAGCAAGGACTCTAGGGAAACTTCACGAGCCGCTGAATTTTGAGAAAAGGTCTTCATGTCCCTAGTTAGATTGACCATGAAATCCTAGATCATGTTCTAGGATTTGACGGGTTTTACAAGATGATCATTCATTAAGTCAACCATCACTTTGGATGGGTTTCTGGCATTCACCTGCCTTTCTTTTATGTTTTCTTCTAACTCTGCGAAAAATTTCTCATCTGATTTTAGCTGGCCCAGCTCTTCAATTCAGGGTATATGACCTTTGAAGGTTAGGATGATAGTCTCTTTATGGAGCTTGGCACATATAGTGAGAAAATTATTTAACTCCTTCTCGAGCTTCTACCCAACTTGTTGGAAATTATCAAGGGAAGTGTAATTAAGCTCAGCTTCCCAATCTTTCATTCATGGCAAGTCTTGCGGGGTGTCTGTATTTTTTGTTATCCACTAATTCATCTTGTTTAGGCCAGATTTGATTGCAGATAATTATGTATTCATGGTTTGAACCTTATTGAGTTGAGCCATTATTTGGGAAGCTTTCCTCTAGAAGTTCTGCATTCTTGCATACATGTCTTTCGTCGAGTTATGGAGTTCTTTTATGACCTCTTCAACACATATCATAAACTCCTGAACGTTGTTATGATCACTCTAGTGTTTTACTTCATCTTCCAGTGACCTTATTCTCTCGTTCTTCTCTTCTATTTCACGCATCATGTCTCTTAGGTTTTGCTCTGACACTTGCGTGAAGGCAATGCCGACTGAAGCAATAGATAGAGGATCATCCATAATGTTTTCTATTACCTTTGTTTTAGTGGTTACTGATAGCGGATCCACTCCAACCATTGGTAATTTTTTGGTTTTCTGCAAGATGATCTTGCTTGAATCCTTGTCAATTTTGAAGGAATTCAACTTGGCCACCTACCAGGCCTTTGACAGTGTGTAATCTCCCAGCCCCAATTCTCCTAATGGGAAGTGTCTAGTGAGGGGAATGTCTGCTAATGATCCTAGAATTTCCTTGTCCATGGGGTCATGGATTTTTTCTTCTTCTTTCTTTCTTTCAACTCTTCTTCTTCTTTCCTTCATTATGTTTCCACTTTCGTTGTTTCTTTTTTCTCTACTTCAATCGATGTTGTTGCTTGTTGTCATTTAAGCTCAACTTCTTCCTCTTTTATCTTTTTTCGTTCTTCAACTTTTGCTTTAGCATCTTCTGCTTCTTTTCTCTTTTTATCCTCTTTTCTTTGTTCCTTCATCGTTTCTTCCTTTTCTTTCCTTCTTTGCTCTGTTGTTGCTATAGCTGACTCCTCTTATTTTCTTTTATGTTCTTTCTCCTCTTTTGCATGATGTTCTTCCTCTTGCCTCTTCTTTTGATATTCTTTGGCTGGTTGTTCATCCTCTATTATGCATCCCTTTGTGGATTTCCTCTTCTTCTAAAGATCACGTTGTGATAGGTTCTAGCTTTGCAGTGAATTTCTTCCTCTTCCCAGACATCTGATGTGTAACTCCATCTATATTTATGGTTTCTGCAGTGGGGTATGACGATGTTTAGAGGGTCATGCCTTCAGAATATTTCTTCACCAAAGTGGAAAGAGAATAAGGTGTTCACTTCTGCATGTGCTTCTTTGATGTCCTTGAACAAGAACGAACCAACCCAGAGTGGGAGAGGTGGCCAAATTGATTTTTTATCTCTGTACAATGCTACACCTACCCCTTGTATCACTGTTTGATAGGATATCTCTTGCGAAACTAGCCCGTTAGGGATGAATTTTGGGAGGAAATGCGGAGCTTTGGAGGCCCCATATACCTTGATGTATGTGCTATACTCGATTAGGCACTAGTCACCTACTCTTGCTACAATGTCTTGAGCCTTATCCATCATATAGGGTGCACACGAACATAATAAGAGTTGATTAGAGAGGAATCAAGAATTTTTCACAAATTCTCTGATATTCAAAAGAATACTTATGCTCCCATAGCACTTTGTAGTAAATATGAATTGGGGGGTCATTTGGCTACCATGCCCAACCTATCCATGGATATGAACAAACTAGACACATCATATCAAGTAGATATGATGACATGTGAAAGATGGGAAATTTTCTTGGATCCATGTGCTTTGAGACAACGAGTGCTTGTTCTAAAGTTGAGGATAAGATGTCTACCCAGTTGAAAGACAATCCATGGGATGTGACATAATAAAGGAGGGGAACCCATGATATTTTGAACTTTTAGGCATCAGGTTCCCTGTAAATCCTACATAGCATCCCCACTGCATACTGATATGGTAATCTGAGTAAATTTGTTGGATATTCATTAGAAGGCCTAGTATTTAAATGTTTTCCTACTTTGTACCAGCTCTTTGTTGATCAACAAATTTGATCACCTAGATTTCCCTCTCTTGGAATAACAAAAAAAAAATCAAAAGAAGGAAATTTTGAAAGATTATCAGTTCATAGCACATCCCTCATTTTCATCTTCATCATGCATTTTGTGGATTAAAAATCCAACTCTGTATGCTCAAGATATCTAGACTTTTGTTTGATCGCCCGAAGAGCACATTTTCCATGTGCAACACAATTAATTTTTATTGGAACTAATATATTCTTGGAACTTCGATTAGATTCTTGGAACCACACTTAGTCTCATTTTTTTGGTTCTTCATGCCATACTTAGTCTCATATTCTTTGCGGGATCACTCACCCCATTTCCCTTACTTGTATTTCTCATTTTGGTGCGGACCTCCTCACCCTTTATCCATACATCTCTAGGTCCTTGGGTCCGCAGTCCCACATTTTACAAAATGACCCTCTCACTTTTGTGACCCGCATAATGGCCTTGTCCCATACTTAGCCATTTTTCTATTTTCTTCATTCCCCACTCTCCCACTTTCCATACTTCACCAGTTTTTCTTCTTTCCACTCTACTCTCCCTCCTCACTATCCTCCATACTTAACCATTTCAACATTTGACCATTTCCATACTTAACCCATTTCCATACTTAACCTATTTTCATTTTCATTATTGTTGGCACAGGGGAAGACCCAAGGTTCATCTCCAAGAGTGCACCAACAAGCCCTAACTATTGGCCCTTTCGACAACACCTGCGAGGCATATGCAGTCTCACCCGAAGTAGCTATGGGGGGTTGTAGGACACAGATGTCTACAACCAAGGGAATACAAAGTGGATCCAATACAAGAACAACACAACATCTAGATGTCAGTTATCAACTTAGTCCTACCTCATACATTTATCTGTCAGATCTAACACATTAATGGAATAATAGAATATCAAGAACAAGAGAACTCCACATCAATCACACACAACACAAAGACATACGTGGTTCACCCTCTCCCTAGGGCTACGTCCACATAACTGTGCTTTATAATATATTAAGATGAAAGCATATGGTTCTTATCTGCATTCTTAGCTAGCATATCTTCTCTCTTTCTCTCTATCTCCGCTCCCTGCGCACCTAGCTGTAGGGTTGATCTTCGCACCCAACTAAAGATATCACAACACAGACTTCCCTCACTCCTTAATGCTTCTCTCTCTCACTACAATAATCACTCATAACAATAACGAACTTGGAACAATTAGTAACAACAACAACAACGACAACGACCATCCCAGGTCCTCTTGACCTTTATTTATACATTACAATAGCTCACTGACACCCTTAGGCCAAAACCTAAGTGTCAAAACCCTAGATACCAAAACCCTAGGTGTCTAAAACCCGAGGTCAACTTGACCCGCGTTTTCAGGGCTTCGCCATCCTGTCTTTCCTTCCTTCTCATGCGGTGCTCCAAAGCATCCAACGGTGACTTTTTCCGCTTGCTGAGTTGTCCATGATCCGTCTTCCTTGTTGATCTGTCATCCTCGATCTCCTCATCTAACGACTTGATTTCTCTTACTTCACTCCGTATTTTATGTTCTTCTGCTCACTTTGACCCAGTATTAGTCACTGTGTCTTCCACACAGTTCACATTCCGTCTTTTCCGCCTTACTCTTCACTTACTTCCATACCCAAGGGCCAACATGCCCCCAACACTCACCTGTGACTCGTCTCGAGGCACTTCAGATATGACCCTTCTGATTTGCTTCGTTTTCAAGTTGCACAGAGCAGCCTGTGCTTTCTTCTCTTCCCTTTCCCACTGTGTGAAGACTGTATTTCATGTGTCTGGTACCCAGTTTCAACTGCACCTGGTACCTGGACCCTTTTCCTTATGCTTTTAGTGAGAGTTGTGAGGCGACTGGTTTTCATAGTACAGTTTCAACCGACTCTCGTTCACCAAACCTTCCTTCCATTCTCCATTCAAGGTATTCAATTGTGCAACTCCTCCTTCTGTGACATAGAAAAACCTCATATGGCCCCAACCAATGTGTTCTGAACTTTCCTGGATGCTTCATGAATTTGCTGTCGTATATCAGTACCAAATCGCCTTGCTTAAATGCCTTCTTCTTGATGTGTCTGTCACGGTAGGCGTTTTCTCTTTCCTTATGTACCTGTTGATGGAATCCTGCAATAAATATGTCTTCTTCTAGTTTGACCAATTGTGTGAGCCTCTCTTGAACAACTCCAATTTCATCCATATCTGTAAAGGATGTGATTCTTAAGCTTGGGACCAAATATTCCATCGGGACAACTACTTCGAGACCATAAACCAACTTAAAGGGGGTCTACATTGTTAGATTCTTGCAAGTGGTTCTATAGGCCCATAGTACTGCTGGTACTCTTAAATGCCAGTCATCCCTGTTCACACTGCAAATCTTTGTTAGCGTTGTCTCCAAGATCTTATTGAATGCTTCAACTGTCCCATTAGTTTGCGGGTGGTAGGGTGTGCTCTTCTGACGATGGACTTCAAATTCCTCGGTCAAGGCTTCAATGGTCTTATTAATAAAATGTGTGCCTTGATCACTCATAAGGATCTTCGGGCAGCCAAACCTGGTTATGATGTCATCAAATATGAATCGCGCAGCTTTAGTTGCACTACAATCTCTAACTACTCTTTCTTCGGCCCATCTGGTCAAGTACTATGTTGCAGTGATTATGTATCTGGCTCCCGTGCGCTTTCCTGGTGGGTTTATATGTCCCACAAAGTCAATGGTCCATTTCTCAAATTCTTGTAGGGTCAGCTGTGGTGCTAAAGGAATTTCATCTCTTCTAGATGGTTTCCCAACTCTTTGGCATACATCACAGGCTCTGTAATAGTCCTTAGCATCTCTGTGTAAGGTAGGCCACCAGAGGCCAGCTCTAAGAACCTTTTGCATTGTTGCTTTTCCTGCGTAGTTTCCTCCTGTAATGCCTTCATGAGCTTCTACGAGGATCAATGGTCGCTCTGCCTCCATAACACACCTCCTCAATATCTCATCAGGTCCCATCTTGTATAGTTGTCCAGCTATAAGTGAAAATTCTGCAGCGCGCACTACCAACTGTTTCTTCTGGGTGATTGCATATTCACTAGGTGCCATTCCTGTTGACAGGAACTGGACTATCTCCGCGAAGTGATCAACAATATTTCTAATGGCCAACAACTATGCATCTGGCAGTGTATCCTCCAAACTAGTAGGCTCTTCTCCATGTTCCAACCTCAACAAGTCGTCAGGACCTTTGTTCATTCTTCCTGTCTTAACCACGATCTCAAAATCATATTCCTGAAATAACAGAAGCCATCTGCATATTCTCCCCCCCAACACTGGCTTGTTGACTAGGTATTTCAGCGCTGAGTGATCAGTAAACATTTTAAAGTGTCCTCCCAACAAGTAGTGATGAAACTTCTGCAACACATACACCATGGCTAACCCTTCTCTCTCAATGGTGGTGTAATTAATCTCAGCTGTTGATAACTTCCTTCTAGCAAAGGCTAATGGGTGGTCAGTGTCTCCAAATATTGGTTGTGCTAACAAAACTCCTAATGCAATAGAAGATGCATCGACATGCACGTGAAATCCCTTGCTCCAATATGGGAAAACCAGAATAGGCGCGATAACCATTTTCTGTTTCAGTGTGTCAAGGCTTTGCTGGCATTCTTCTATCCAATGAAACTGACAGTATTTTTTCAAAAGCTTCTCCATGGGTGTTGTGATCCATGCATAGCCTTTAATGAACTTCTTGTAGTATCCAGTGTGTCCCAGCGCAGTGCACATATGTTTGACTGAAGTAGGAGGGGGAAGATCAAATATAATGGCAATCTTAGATGGGTCTACCAGCAGTCCCTTCTTACACACAATATGACCTAACAACACTCCAAAGGGTGAAAATAAGATGCACTTCTTCAGGTCCAAGGCAATGTGACACTGCCTGCACTTATCCAACATTAGTCTTAAACATTCAATATGATTTTGTAATAATCTAAAAACAGTGCAATCATCAAAATATACTTCCATAAATTTATGTAAAATCTCCTTGAACGCTTCGACCACTACCCTGGAAAAGATGGTTGGGGAATTATTCAATCCAAATGACATCACTGTATATTGGTAGGATCCCCATTCTATTGCAAATGTGGTCTTATGGCGATCCTTGGCAATCCGGATCTGATGGTATCTTGAAAATCCATCTGTAAAAGAATATACCTCCTGTCCTCCTACATTATCTAACACTTCATCAATAAATGGTGTAGGGAATGGGTCATGCAAACATGCATCATTCAGCTTCCTGAGATCTACACAAATCCTGATCTCTCCGGTCTTTTTATCCTGCACCACCATAGGGCTAATCCATTCTGAATCTTCAACGGGCTCTATGATTCCTTCCTCCAACATTCTATATAGTTCAATCTTCACTTTCTCCTTATATTTAGGGTTCAATCTGTAGGGTCTCTGTTTGACTGGCCTTGCATCTAGTTTCAAAGGGATCCTCATCTCTCCCATGGTCCCTTTAATGCCCTGCATATCAATGAACTTGGTTGGAAACAAGTCCTGATATTCATGCAGTAACTCCGTGATCTTGTCAATAGTGGCAACATCCCAATAATCTCCAACATTTGCAAGCTTCGGTGTTTTCTCTATTCCAATATTGACTTTTTTTATTTTAATTGGTTGTCCAATGAAAGGTAGCTCAATTCCTGGTCCTTGTATGTCTCTTTGGCCTTCTGTTTCGACGATGTTCACCTTCCTAGGATCATCGTCTTCGTCAACATTGATATTGTAATAGCCTTGCAGTTTCTGGAGAGGCACAATCCATTCGTCCTCTTCTTGTTCCAAAGGGAGGCTAGGTGCCTCTTCAAATACTTTCTGTCTTACAATCTGTAACGCTTGATCCACTATAGGATATTTCCTTTCAAACAAAAAGTTAGTTACAAAGTTTTGGGTCATATCTTCCCAATCTGCAGTGATGAGGCGTAGTTCTGCTTGAAGATACCAGTTGATAAGGGTTGTTTCCAGTGTGTTGATGAATTTTTGCACGCACTTCTCTTGAGGAATTTTGCTCCAGGCTTCCTCGCAACTTCGCACATGGTCCTTCGGACAACTTCAACCTGTGTACCTAACTTCACAACCTTCTACTTTCTCTGAAAACCGCGTTGTCATCAAAGTGTGACATTGTACCCAGTCTGTAATGTTGTTTTTGTGTGTCCCCCACCATCTTGTTTGGGTTGCTTTCAAGGCCTCATCCATTGCCAACAATCTTTGTTGTGTTGGTACAATTTTTTCAAAGTCCAACAAGAATTATTCTAAATGATTTAGACCATCAAAGGTGGGCAAGTTACTTACTGTTGTGCTGATCCAACGAACTTCTCGGGTTAATATAGCACATCTCCTTGTAGATACTTCATACATTTTGTTCTGCCAATTCTTCAGTGCTTCTTATGAATATGATGAACATGTGTTATCACTTCGCCAACTTAGGTTCCCATCCGTCATAGGATTAATGTAATCTTGTTGTCTGGATTTTAATTTGTATATGTTTTCTGGTTCATATGTGCATTCTTCTTCTCTGATAGGTTCTATGTATCTCTGACCTTCATCGGGATCCAAAGGTGCAATGAACCTAAGGCTATCTCCTTCAAATTTCATTCTTCTTTTCTTTAAATCAACCACAGTGGAATTATTGAAAGCCCAATCAATTCCTAACAACACAGGGTAAGGACAACTATCATCAACTATCTCAATCACCTCGAAGTCTCCAAACGTCCTTACTCAATCTATGTCCACAGGGACATGTTCCAATATTCCAAAGGGGCTTATAGCTTGTTGATTAGCCATCCTAATCCCGATAGGGGAATGGATCAACTTAGGTTTTCCCATTAGTGCCCAGGTTTGCTTCGTCATGACATTGACCTTCGAACCTAAGTCGAGGACCACATAGTCGATATCATATTATCCAATTTGAACATTTAGGTGTAGTTCCTTATTTGTCCTTCTCTTTTTAGAGACTTGGTGTACTGTTCTATTCAACAAGGGATCTATCTTTCCTAGCTCATACTGTTTGATTAAATTTTGTAGCTCTTGTACAACGCTTTCATCCTGAATCAACTTAATACAAGTATACAAGAATTCCATGAGCTTGCTTACCTCTTTTCCTTCTCCTGGAAGAGAACACTGATCGAATGCCAGAGGCATTCCACATTATCTTACTTCTATTTGTGTCTTTGATGAAGAATCTTGGTCTCTCCCGAATTCTTTTCTTGCCTCCTCAAATATTTGTTTTTCTTTCTTTGCATCGAAAACTTGTGTCTTCTCTGCATCTTTCCTGACTCTTGATTCTTATGTAGTCTTTCCTTGGGTCACTCTGTCTTCTCCTGTAACAACGCCTCCTCTATTGATAATAATGACTCTAGGGTCCTCTCCCCGAGGTTCAACATATATCAGTTACACTTGCGGGTTCTGCTGAGGTCCTCCTCTCTCCTGAAGTTTGGCTAGCAGCACATGACAATCTTCGATAACATGTTCGAATGAGCTGCAGTAGCTACAACTGGTACAAGTGTTTTGACAGTCCCTTGCTAAGTGTCCTGGATGTGCACAGTTGTAACAAATGATTTGGCCCCTACCTCGACCCATACCTCCTCCTCATCCTCTTCCTATGAATCCACCACGAGGGTTGAAGTTTCCTCTTCCTGGAGAATTATACTGCGTAGTGTTTCCTTCTTGCTATACTTCGCCTTGAATTTTGTATATATCCCTTGACCTTTCATGCATGAGGTCATAGGCCCTACAATCCCTATCATCATGCCCCACTGACTTACAAAACGTGCAATACATATTTGTGGGTGTCTGAACATATTTTATCATGTAATAGCATTCACCAGGGCGATGTCTATTTCTACATACCTCACACCATGGTAAGGTAACTTTCTTTAAAGGACTCAGGGCTCCAAATGCCAAATACTCATGAAATAGGGGACAATGCTCCTTGTCATGGCCTTCTGACTTGCATCTAATGCACCATATATATTCTCTTTTATCTTTTCCCTTGTATTTCTTCATATCTTCGACCTGCAGAGATAAACTAGTTAGCTGACTCAAGATTTGACTCATACCTGAGCTGGATTCTCCCATAGGGGTTGATTCTAACTTCATGGTGATCTCCAACGCCTCTGCCTTTGAAGCAATATTTTGTTGCATCTGAGGAAATCCGATGTGTGGTAAGAGGGAAACAATGAACCACTCCTTGTTCTGCTCGTCTGGAATCTGAAAACTCAAATGGTTTGTCAAGGTCTTAAATCTTTGATCAAACTCCCACACAGGTTCAACTATTCTTTGCTTGATTTCTTTTAGTTCTTTAATGCATTGCGACTATGACTTAGGTTTCTTGAATTCAAAAATTAGTTCAGTCTTAATGACATTCAACAGTTTAGGTGCAGCGCCTTGGAAAAATTTCATGAACTAGCTCAGCTCGCGATCTCACAGGGTAGTACTAAACTGAGCTCATTTAACATCTTTGTCGGTGACATTTTTAACACTCCACAAATCTTCACATAGAGACTAGTGTTGATCAAGATCTTCAGATCCATTTCCTCTGAAGGTGGGTAACCTCATCTCATCTGCCATAGATTTTCCTAGGTTTCCTGACTAAATATGTGGTGGACTGCTAGTGACAGTGCTCTGAGGGCTCTGGTGACAAGATGAATAATAGTACTTACTTCAATAGTTGGCATGGTTCCTAAAGTTTCTGGCTCTTCCCGATGAGGTTCTTCAGCTTTCCCTTCCTCTGCCCTAGCAGATTCTGAATGCTCTCCGTCTGTCAGATCTGCCTCTTCTCCACTGTAGAAACCCTCGTCCCCGTAGTTTTGCTTAAACAGGTTTGTAAGAGGAACTTCTATGAACACTCTCCCATTGCGCGTATGTCCAGCCTCTATGTCACTGTCGCTGTCCGAGTTCTTGATCATTAGCCTTTTCCAATCCGACCAACTATTGTACCTTTAAGATGTTCTTCTCATGCAATAGTATCTTGATCTTAAACTTTAAAAAGTGTAAAAATTTTCCTCTGGGTCCCTTAAAGAAATACCTCTCGGCTTGGCTATATGACTCTACTCTGTCAACAACAAACTCGGTGACGTGCCCTCCAGTGGTGATATCAAACCAGTGATCTACTTCTCTTGACATGGCGTTATCAACTCTCTTGATCTTCTTGATCAGCGTCGACGTCCAAACCAGATGGGTTCTAGATCTGACCTCAAACTGGGTATATGCTAACCTAGCTAGCCACTCATATAGCTCCTGATGGATTCCTCCAAAGAAAATCTCATGTATATCATTAAATATATATATATTCCCAACCAATCCTCTGTACTAAGATTAGGGTTCTTGTTATGGGCTTCAGTGAAGTCTTTTTCTTGATCTTCTATCCACTTCTGAATCTTTGTCTTCGATGGAAACCACCTTGACATTCCATCAAGAAGATTCTTGTCCCGACAATGGAACCATTTGTTGGCACAGGGGAAGACCCAGGGTTCATATCCAAGAGCGCACCAAAAATCCCTAACTACTGTCCCTTTCGGCAACACCTGTGAGGCAGATGCAATCTCACCAGTAGTAGCTATGGGGGGTTGCAGGACACAAATGTCTACAACCAAGGGAATACAAAGTGGATCCAATACAAGAACAACACAACATCTAGATGTCAATTATCAACTAAGTCGTACCTCGCACATTTATCTGTCAGATCTAACACATTAATGGAATAACAAAATATCAAGAACAAGAGAACACCACATCAATCACAAACAACACCAAGACATACGTGGTTCACCCTCTCCCTAGGGCTACATCCACAGAACTGTGCTTTATAATATATTAAGATGAAAGCATACAGTTCTTAACTGCGTTCTTAGCTAGCAGATCTTCTCTTTTTCTCTCTGTCTCCCCTCCCTGCGCACTCAGCTGCAGGGTTGATATTCACACCCAACAAAAGATCTCAGAACACATACTTCCCTCACTCCTCAATGCTTCTCTCTCTCACTACAATAATCACTCATAACAATAATGAACTTGGAACGGTCAGTAACAACAACAACAACGACAACGACCATCCTAGGTGTTGGCCCTTGACCAAGTTTTGGGAGTTTCTTGGTCATGTTGACCTATTTTGAGACTTCGACAGCCTGTCGAAGGAGGAACGCAAGATGAAGAGGAGATCACAGGATCTCAGCCCCCTTTTGGGCCCCTTTTTGGGTTTTTGGGAATATGTAACGAGAATGGGATGTCGGCCCATGGGTTTACCCATGTTTAGGCCTATTTTGTATGTATAAATAGAAGGATAGGCAATGAAAGAAGAGGAGAATAGTGCATCTATGTGATGTGAATGTATGCTAAGTGAGAGTAGAGTCTGTAAGTGCTTTGTGCATGACTGTAAGAGACTTGCAGAGCTAAGTGCAGATCCTTGTAGCGGATTGTGGAGAGCTTAGTGTTGTAGCGCAAGGAAGAAGGATCTAGCGAGCTGCGCAGATCTTCTGTCCTGTGTGGAGTCAGGGTTTTGATGGCTTTGTGCTTGTAACGGATTGACTGAAGACAATAAATAAGAAGAGTTGGTGGATGTAGCCCCAGGGTGGGGGTGAACCAAGTAAACACTGTGTTATGTGCTTTGTGCTTTGTCTTGATGTGTTCATATGTTATATGCTAAGTGCGCTGATATGTTTAGATAGATCTATTTATGCTTTGTGCTTACTATATGTGAGAATGTTAGATCTGATCTAGATAGTCATGCTTAGTGCTTGATATGCTCATTCTAATCCATTTGTATATGCTGAGTGCTTGAATACTGTAGATTAGTGTGAATAATGCGAAGCTTTGTTATATCAACAAAGTGAATAATGATTACTTATTAAGGAACTGACAATGCTAAGAGTTGTATTAAGTATTATAATCACAGATCTGTGTCCCATCTAAGGTTGCAGACACCTGAGTCTTGCAACCACTCCTGCATCTACCTCGGGTGAGACTTCATCTTCTTTGCAGGTGTTACTGAAAGGGACGATAGTTAGGGCTTTGTTGGTGCGTTGTTGTAGCGTTGAACCCTGGGTCTGCCCCTGTGCCAACAAATGGTTCTGTTGCCGGGACCGAAGCTGTGATTGCTGGGAACTGAGAAAGAAGAAGCTTTGTGCAAAGAGTTGACCTGGAATTTTTGTGCGTAGATCTATGCCCTAGTGCGCAGTATTCTACTTGACTTATAAAGCTTTGTGTTAAAGAAAGAAGGTCATATATGAAAGAAAGAAGCCCGATCTGAAGAAAAGAAGATCAGATCTGAAGGAAAGAAGCAAGATCTGAATGCTTGGCACTCTAAGAAAGGTAAAAGTAAGAATTTATGATTAAAGGAGGTCAGATCTGCAAGCTTTGTGCTTTGATAAAGGTAAGAATAGTTAAAAGTTTTAGATCTGGAAGCTTTGTGCTCTGTAGAAGTAATATAAGTAGAAATGTTTTTATTTCTAGAGTATGGATCTAGGTATGATTGATAGGATATTTCCTAGCCTGAAAACCAGGGCATTAATAGATGAAAGAAGGTTTGATATGAATAGATCTGATAAGACTAGTGAAAGATATGTTATACCAATGCATAGAAAGAATGTTTGGACTAACAAATGGATACAGAATCCTAGAAAGAATTTATTGCAGGTTAGATCCTATGATCGTAGTGCACAATATAGAAGAGGTCAGGGATGATTTAAAAGAAAGAGAGGATTAACCCTCTGTTACAATTGCAGAAGACCGGGACATCTTGCTAAGGAATGCCCTGGTGGAAGGCCTAGTTGTATTTGTTTCAAAGCTCTAGACCATCAAGTGTTGGATTGCCCCAGAATGATTGCTAAGCTTGAAAGTATGAACATAAGACAAGAAAACCCTAAGACAGATCCATAAACTAAGGCTATAGCAGAACCCCAGAAAGAATCAGAGAAGGTATTACTACAGATGAAATAAACCTTGGATGACCATCGACATGTTAGACTATCAGAGATTTTTAAAGACAAGGAGTGCCTTGAAGAAAGAATAGGGGACTTCAACATTGACTGTGTTCTAGATGAGGAAACACAAGTGACTATCATGACAGAAAGAACTTGGGAAGCTATAGGAAGGCCTGTTATGATCCCTTCACTAGGAGGAATAGGGATATTGAGAGGGAAACTGGTAAACCTGTGTGGGAGGCTCGCTCAGATACCTATGACTGTCAATAGAACTTCGACGTAAGAAGATTTTGAGATTATTCAATTTATTGAGAACCGTGCCCTGTTTACCATGTTAATAGGAAAACCTTAGATTGATAGAGATCAAGCCAGACGAAAAGAAGAAGAAGAAGTTTTGGAACAGAAGAAGCAAGGGTGAAAAGATTTTATGACTAGAAGGATCACACACTTGATTGAAGAATAGGAGAGCAAATTGAAGATGTTTAATGATAGTAACCTAGAGGTCAAAGTTAATAGAACACTAGAGAATCCACATAATATTAAATTACCTATCCCAGACAAAGAAGAAGTATTAGCCAGGAACCCTAGGGAAGAATCTCAACAACGCGAAGTGACTAAGACCACAGAAGACAAGAATCAAAATGGAAAAAGAACTACCAAGATGAAGATCACTAGAAAAAAGGCTCGACAGTTAAGAAAGAAGAGGGCTAAGACTGAAAATCTACAGGAGGTTTTGTAGGAGACCTCGCAGAAAGAAAAATTGTAGAATTGGAGCTTCGTCGAGATATCATAACAACGACACATGGCACTTCGCCATGACGAAGAAATATAGTTATTGGGGCCAATATATCCGTTCAAATCCCGCTTCGAACAGGCAGAAAAACAATAAAGGTTCATCACCAGACCATTGGGCCATGCCATAACATATCGAACATGAGTTAATGGAGGCTCATACCCGTTGTAAGCGAGTCGTTGTCAAGTTACCTATTTATCTCGTCGTCCCATGCACCAAGAACACTTTTACTAATTGAGAAATTGATCCCACAGACTAATCCAAGTTTATACAGTGATCATTTTGCTCTCACTCTCTATCTCATTACCGTGTCTAAATTGCTCCCCGAACCTGGGAATTGTTCACCCCGAGTGCGTATGTGGGAAGCATTGAGCGCTGCAGAGAAAGTTGTTGAATAAATTTTGATCAACTTGATGACTGAGAAAGCCATGTCGATGTCTGAAGGTATCCAGGCTTCATCCACAAAAACAATGCAAGCCTCCCCATCAACTGCTCACAGAGCTAGACCGTCCCGTGAAAGGCGAAATAAGCACAAGGATGACTTAGCGAATGCCATGTTGATTCCGAGCATTCTACCTACTTATCTACCACCTCTGAGTGGCGCAATAAACTGAGACAGTGTGCCCAGAGACTTTGAATATGAATTGGTCACTGCGTACCTATCGAAAGGGATACACGCAGTGTGCACAGACCAAGATAAGATCACAGCATTGAAGTTTAGTGACTTCAACCTTGGTGATAGGAAGGTGTACAACATGATCACCCCGCACAAATATCTGACTAGAACCAAGGGAAAGAACTCGAAGATCGTATGCCAGTCATGGACTATGAACCTCATGTAGTCCACACTGCTCAATGTCATGAAGATTCCTCACTTCGCGAGGCACCAAGAAGTGAATGCATGCGTCAAGTTGTTGTTGTCCTGCTACCATGGTGGATACTTGTGGTTGAACCGCTACATCACAGTGGATCCGACGTTGATCAATCGGATCACCAAGCTGAGCATGCCTGGCCCTGACCCACAGGGTTTCTATCCTGGGAAAACCATGGATCACGCTCTTGCGCAGAAGATTAAAGATACCTACGGAGATGTTGAGAAGGGAACATGAGGCTACAAGGTAGCCTCTATCTAGAGTGGCGTAGTGTGCCTAGCCTGTCAATTGATTGCAGGGAAGTTAGTTCGCAAGAACCAACCCACCCAAGTGACTGGATTTGTAGTCGACCTCGCAGGGAAGTGCGCAGAGGGACTACAAATGAATTGGGCTAAGTACCTCGTAAACCAGCTAGAATTGGACTACAGGGAAGCACAATATCAAGGATATGAGTTCCACTTCAGCTGGCTTCTCATCTTGATCGCTTTTATTGCATGGGATATGTCGGAAGGTGCGACCTTTCCGGACATCGAGCCGTTTGAACCTCTGGCCACGAAGTTCAGTACACTATGGTACTCGAATGACATGAACAAGCAGTGGCAATCAAGTTTTGTCTTCCACACTTATTAAAACTAGTTTAAGGTGGCCATCTAGTCTGTTCCTCATATAACCCTGAACACTCTCCACAAGTTCAGGCCCTTGATGAAATTCAGAGCGGACCTCCATTTCATCTATATCACAGCACGCGCTGATGAGCATAAACAACAGCTGCAGTCGTACTACAAGTTGATGGAGGATGACTTGGAAGAGATTACCAAGGAATGGTTGGTGGACCTCCTTGTTCCAGTAGACCCTGCAGAGATGTCCTATGTTGACAACCCAACAATTGTGACAGATATACTTGGACCTAGCAAGATAAAGAAGACCGAAGAGGTCCATGATTTAGACAGTGCATCCGTGAAGACCGCTTCCATCTCAGCAGAGCTAGGAGGAGATGGCACAGAAGTTGAACCGAAGAAAGGTGAGATTACACCACCTAAAGATGAGGAGGACCCCTCAAAGAAAAGGAAGGTTTCCCCTCTGAAACCTTCTTCAAGGAAGAAAATGAAAGAAACCAGGACCAAATTTGAGACCGCCCTCACCTCAGACGACTTCGACTTCATCGTTGCAACACTGAACGATGCTTCACTGGAGATAACAGAGAAGCAAGAAGCTAAGTAGGAGGAGGTGTTCAGTCGGATTAAGGATGAGCTCCAAGGGGTGCAACAGACAATACAGTCCAGCTGCGGAGTTTCCACTGTGCCTCTATCAGCAGGAACATCAGAACTAGGTGATGAGCCAGCTCAACTACACCGCATTTGTGATACAGTTGAAGCTTGCCTTCGACGAGCTCAGGAAGAGACAACACAAGCCACCTAATATTTAGCGCAAGTACAAAAAGACCTTGAGGAGAAACGCAGTGCTGCAGAACGGGAAAAGCTTGCTCTACAAGCCAAGTGGGATGAAGAAAAATCACAGTTACAACAAAACAAGGAATAGTTGCTTGTCGAGCAACTCGAAGTTAAGGAAATGGTTCACAGAGCACTTCGCTCTGTGACAGTCATCGAAGTAAAGGTCGAAGAGAGATTTCCACAGCAGGTGGCACAATTCGAAGAAGTAATCTAACAACTCCAACAACGCATAGCAGTTTTGGATCTCCGCACTGTGCCTAAGACCCCTCAAGACATAAGGGACCAGCGAGAAGCAACTGTCCGCAGTGCAGTTGACAGATTAAAATCTCTTGCCTTGGAGTGCAAGAAGCTAAGTAACCGAAGCGCCCAGACATACGAGAACCTCACTAAGAACCCAGAGTTACAGACACTGGAGTCACATCTCTAGGAAGCGAAGCAGCACGCAGATATGCTACAGGCGCAGCTGAAGGCCCTGTCGGTTGTAGAACGAATGAAGAAGTCTCATGAACAACACACAACTCAGCAACAAGTCCATATGCTTCAAAGAAAAGTGATGGAAGTCACTCAACGGCTTCAACCTGTGCAAGATAAGGCATGCCAGTTGTTTAAAGAGGTGGAGGAACAAGGAGTAGAGCTACAACAGGTTGTCACCGTAGCAGAACAACTCCTATAAGGGATAGTGGATGATGTAGTAATCCAGGAGTTCACCGAACAAGAGGCCACAACAAAGCATCAAGTCGAAGCAACTCGGGCCAAGCTCGAGGCATTCGAAGTCGAACTAATCAGACCAGAGTGACTCGGGACAAGTCACAGGTGAGTGTTGGGGGCATGTTGGCCCTTGACCAAGTTTTGGGATTTTCTTGGTCATGTTGACCTATTTTGAGACTTCGATAGCCTGTCGAAGGAGGAGTGGAAGATGAAGCAGATATCATGGGATCTCGGCCCCCTTTTTGGGTTTTTGGGAATATGTAACAGGAATGGGATGTCGGCCCATGGGTTTACCAATGTTTAGGCCTATTTTGTATGTATAAATAGAAGGATAGGCAATGAAATAAGAGGAGAATAGGGCATCTATGTGATGTGAATGTATGCTAAGTGTGAGTAGAGTCTGTAAGTGCTTTGTGCATGACTATAAGATACTTGCAGAGCTAAGGGAAGATCCTTGTAGCGGATTGTGGAGAGCTTAGTGTTGTAGCGCAAGGAAGAAGGATCTAGTGAGCTACACAGATCTTCTGTCCTTTGTGGAGTCAGGGTTTTGATGGATTTGTGCTTGTAACCGATTGATTGAAGACAATAAATAAGAAGAGTTGGTGGACGTAGCCCAAGGGTGGGGGTGAACCACGTATACATTGTGTTATGTGTTTTTTTCTTTGTCTTGATGTGTTCATATGTTATATGCTAAGTGCTCTGATATGTTTAGATAGATCTATTTATGCTTTGTGCTTATTATATGCGAGAATGTTAGGTATGATCTAGATAGTTATGCTTAGTGCTTGATATGCTCATTCTGATCCATTTGTATATGTTGAGTGCTTGGATACTATAGATTAGTGTGAATACCGTGAAGCTCTGTTATATCAACAAAGTGAATAGTGATTACTTATTAAGGAACTGATGGTGCTAAGAGCTGTATTAAGTATTATAATCATAGATCTGTGTCCCAGCTAAGGTTGCAGACACCTGATTCTTACAACCACCACTGCCTCTACCTCGGGTGATACTTCATCTGCTTTGCAGGTGTCTCTGAAAGGGCTAGTAGTTAGGGCTTTGTTGGTGCGTTATTGTAGCCTTGAACCCTGGGTCTGCCCCTGTGCCAACACCAGGTCCTCTTGACCTTTATTTATACATAACAATAGCTCACCGACAACCTTAGGCCAAAACCTAAGTGTCAAAACCCTAGATACCAAAACCCTAGGTGTCTAAAACCCTAGGTCAACTTGACCCACATTTTCATGGCTTCTCCAGCCTATCTTTTTTTCCTTCTCACGTGGTGCTCCAAAGCATCCAACGATGGATTTTTCCACTTGCTGAGTTGTCCAAGATCCGTCTTCCTTGTTGATCTGTCATCCTCAATCTCCTCGTCCAACAACTTTCTTTCTCTTACTTCGCTCTGTCTTCTTTGTTCTTTTGCTCACTTCGACCCAGTATCAGTCACTGTGTCTTCTGCATAGTTCACATTCCATCTTTTTTTCCTTACTCTTCGCTTACTTCCATACCCAAGGGCCAACAATTATCCACTTAGTTAATTTTCATAATACCCATCATTTTCACAATTCATTTCCACATCATTTCCATAATTCATTTCCATTTTCCTATAATTCATTTCCATTTTCTAGTTCATTCTCGTAATTCATTTACATTTTCTAGTTCATTCTCGTAATTCATTTACATTTTCTATTTTCCATTATTCATTTCCTAGATTTCATATTTCATTTCCATTTTCTTATTTTCACGTACCATATTTCACGTAATTCCATCATATACTTCCCCAACACTTACCATGTTTTACTCTTTCAACACTTAGCCAAATTCAAGCAATGCGGATGCGGAGCTACATACCATCCCTCAACTCTTTCTGTTAGGGACCTAACCTACCTAACCCCTCAAGTGGGTAGAATAATATATTTCCATGTAATAAAGGTCAATATTAAGAAGGCCTAGCAATAAGGAGGAATAAGTCAATTGTAAGAAGACCTAATATAAGCTTCTGCTTCTAGAAGGATCTTCCTTTAGATTGTTCTTTTGGATAGATAGATTTAGCATAAAAAATAATAGAAGGTATGAGAAGTTTTGTCTTGGAAAATTATTGTAATAGAGCTCTGCTCTACAGGAGGTTTCCCCCTCGAAGAGGTAATTGACCATTGTTTCCTATCAATACAGGTGTAATTATGGTGTTGTGGTTCCATATAATTTGTTGTTCTGCTGTTATCTCTGTAATATTTCTATATTTTGTTGCTATCTTGGTATTATTCTCTGTATTATTTCTCTATTATGATAATATAATAGATCTGGTACCTTACAAGTGGTATCAGAGCACTTTCCTTGACATAAAATTGTGGGTTAATATTTTTCAGGGTAGAGACGTATTATGATATCTTAAAGCTACAAAGATTTGTCGTTACGCACATAAAACTGCAGTCAGGGAGTGATACACGCAGGAAATACAAGAGGTACTCAAGTGCACATCTGTTGGCCACCCTTGTCACCCATGTTGGTACCCCTTCAAGTGGTAACACATCAGACAACACCTATATACAGATCGACCTAGATCTCCTGAAGCCATCCGTAGATAAAACGATCTGTCTCCTAACTTCTATAGTTCCACCGAGAACAACACTCAGGAAGATACTCTCTAGTATCTGGGTAGTTGAATAGTACGACTAAGGGAATGATCTAGCCTCCTTAGTTGGTGCCTTGAGATATTTGGATGAGTACTACTGTTGGACCTCGCACGTATATTAGAGAGCTATATCATATGGAAAACCCTTGTATGTAGAAACCTTGAATACCCTAAACCTTGGAACGAAAACAAAAATATAATAGATAAGATCTATTGTCACGCAACTATTCCTTCTACATTCTGGTTGAAAAATTAGTACACATTTCTTCCTGTTAAGCATTTTGGCATTTCATCACTGCAATATTATTCACGCTGACACACTTATTTGGGACCTATCCCATTGGATTCCCCTTTTCTCCCTGATCGCAGTCATACCTTTCATTTTTAATCCTTTTTTTTTTCAATGTCCCCGAACCCTTCTTAGCTTCCCTATTTTTCCACCTATTCCATTATATTTCCCTTCTCGCCCTTATCATCGTGGTACCTATCACTTATAAGTCCTTTTTTGTGGTCCCACCCACCAATTTTTCCTTACTTGCACTTCCCCTCTCCAAATGGCCACCACTTGCAACCAAGACTTGCAAGCTTCCATCAATCATGTGACATCTAATATTTCCTCTACCAATTCCCGCCTTGCACAATTCGAGTCCCAAGTCGAGCACAAATTTGACACCATGGAAGCCTACAACTTCATGAACCAATTTAACACTCTCTAGTCTGTTGTCAACCAGTTGTTGAACCGCCCTTCAGGTCCTTCCTCCTTGGACCAACCCGATGTTATTGATTCCTCTCATTCTCTGCATTTTTAATCTAACTCCTTTCAACATGACCCCCATCTGCCCCACGTTGAGGTCAATAAATTTTATGGCTCCGATCCTACGGGTTGGGTCATTCAAATGGAGCATTAATTTTTCTCTGCATGGTATTACTAATGAGTTGGCCAAAATTCGCTATGTTGTCCTCTATATAGATATTGAATGATGGAAATGGTGGCAATGGCATAAAAATTCACGTCAGGGGTATATTTCTTGGACCCAATTTGTTGTAGAGCTCTATGACTACTTTAACACTGACACCCACTATCTCGGTTGTTTGACCAAGTTGAAACAATCAGACACAGTGGAAGACTTTATAACTGGTTTTGAGCATTTTTCCTTTCGAACCAAGGGTATGTCATATGCTTTCCTTCATGAATGCTTTATCAATGGCCTAAAGGATTCCCAGAAAAAAAATCCCTCTTTTGTTCCTTGCCCTTGACCCACTAATCCTAACCCCCCTGTCACTCCCCTCAAGGTCCATAAATTAACTAGGGATGAAATGGTTAAACGCCAACTGAAGGTTCTTTGCTATAATTGTGATGAAAAATATTTTTCGGGGCACAAGTGTAAGGAACAAAAACTTTTTATGGCCATTTCTAAAGATGTTACCGACGAATATGTGACAGTTCCACTTGTTGAATAACCCTCCGTTCACGATGCTACCCAGGAGCTTGCTGACCCACTTGAAGTTGAACCACTCATTTCCTTGCATGCCCTCACTGGCTTCTCTACTCCACAAACCCTCAAGCTCATTGGCTATATTAAGAATAGGAAGGTCATCATCCTTGTTGACAATGGTATCACCCACAATTTTATTCATCGTCGCATTGCCTAGGAAACCAATTGTTATATTTGTGATGTCAATAATTTTCAAATCATGATAGCTAATGGTGGGTCCATGAAATGTGGTGGGCGTTGTGAAAATGTACATCTTCAAATTGGACATTATCACCTAAAATCTCATATGTTTTCCATTGAAATGGGTGGTTGTGACACTGTGCTAGGTGTTGAATGGTTACGCACTTTGGGTCCCATTCTTATGGATTTTAAGGAATTAACCATGCAATTCCAACAGGAGAGACAAAGGTATCACTTCCAAGGTCTCACAACTAGTTCTCCTGAGATCATTAGTTCCCATCGCATGGAAAATATCCTCAAGAAAGGCCACTCTGGTATTATTTCTCAACTCCATTTTATTCACGTGGTTGAGACACCCTCTGTGCATCCTAACCTCTAAGTTATTCTCTCCAAGCACGAAGTTGTTTTTTCCACTCCTCCGGGACTTATTCCTTCTCATGGTGTTCATGATCATTCCATACCCCTTATTCTTGGCAATGTTCCTCCCAATGTTTGCCCTCATCGTCATCCCTTTTCCCAAAATAATGAAATTGAGAAAATAGTGTAGGAATTGCTACAAGCGGGTGTTATCCGCCCTAGTACCAACCCTTATTGTTCTCCTCTGCTCATGGTACTTAATAAAGAAGGTACTTGGTGCATGTGTCTCGACTTTTGTTCCCTCGATAAACTCACCATCAAGGACAAGTTTCCCATTCTTGTCATTGATGATCTCTTGGATGAGTTGAGTGGTGCTTAGTATTTCACTAAACTTGATCTGCATTCTGGTTACCACCAGATACGTATGCAAGACATTGACATCCCCAAGAATGAATTTTGAACTCATGAGGGTCACTATGATTTCTTGGTCATGCCCTTTGGCCTGTGTAATGTCCCCTCCACCTTCCAAAGCCTCATGAATCATGCCTTTCGTCCTTTTCTCTGTCATTTTGTCTTAGTTTTCTTTGATGATATTCTCATCTATAGTAAAACTTGGCAAACCCATCTTGGCCATGTGGATCAAGTTCTTCATCTACTCTCTCATCATCGAATTTTCCTCAAACACTCTAAATGTGCCTTTGGCACCTCGGAAGTCGAGTACTTGGGTCATATTGTTGTAAGGGCTGGTGTCTAGGTAGATCCTAAGAAGATTGAAGCAATACAGTATTGGCCTCGCCCCAAGACTATCAAAATATTGCTTGGTTTTTTGGGTTTAACCAGTTATTATCACAAGTTTGTTCATAATTATGGAAAGATTGTGGCACCTCTCACTACTCTACTTAAAAATAGTTCTTTCACTTGGACTCCCACAACTGATATGGCCTTTCAAGCATTGAAAGTGACTATGTGCACTACTAAGGTCTTGGCCCTTCCTGATTTCACAAAGAACTTTTTCCTGGAATGTGATGCCTCCAGGAGAGGAATTGGAGCATTCCTTATGCAAGAGGGAAGACTATTGGCCTTTACCAACAAACAATTGTCAGAACTCCATTTGGGCCAATCAATCTATGAGAAGGAAATGTTGGCTATTCTGCATGCACTAGATCTCTGACGCTCTTATCTCTTGGGGAAATGCTTCCAAATTAAGACAGATCATCAAAGCCTCAAGTATTTTGTGGAGCAACAACCTTCCTCTCCAGAGAAACAAAAATGGGTAACTAAGCTCTTTGGATATGATTATGAGATCATTTACAAGAAAGGTAAAGAAAGTGTGGTAGTTGACGCTCTTTCTTGAAAATGTGATGATGAAGGGTCCATGTTCTCCCTATCCTTCATTGTACCATATTGGCTCCAAGATGTTCACCAAGAATGGCTACAACATCCTAAAATTTCTCATCTAATCCAACAATTGCAAGCCAATTCTCCAGTTTACCCAGGGTACTCTTGGCACAATGATGAGCGTCAATACAAAGGTTGTTTTATTTAAGTAAGCAGTCACAACTTAAATCCACGGTGCTTTCTGAGCTTCATGCTACTTCCACAGCTGGGCACTCATGGTTTACCAAAACCTATGACAGGGTCAAACGTTCTTTTTTTTTCTGGGATGGTATGAAAAAGGACGTTCGCACTTTTGTGGTAGAATCTGATGTTTGTCAATGTAACAAGGGAGAAACAATCAAATCCCTTATCACACTCCAACCACTTCCAATTCCACCCACTATTTGGAAGGACATCTCTATGGACTTCATTGTGGGATTACCTAAATCAGGAAATAAGTCAGTCATCATGGTGGTAGTTGATCGTCTTTCCAAGTATGCTCATTTATGTTCTCTTCAACATCCATTTACTACATCCACTGTGGCTCAAATTTTCATGGATCATATCTTCAAGCTTCATGACATGCCTCATTATATTTTTTCTTATCGAGACCCCACTTTCACCAGCAATTTTTGGAAACAATTGTTCAAGCTACAGGGCACCCAATTACATCTTAGCACCACCTTTCATCCCCAAACTGATGGTCAAATTCAAGTTGTCAACAAGTGTTTGGAGACTTATTTGAGGTGTTTTTCCTCTGAAAGGAAAAATCAATGGGCTCAATAGTTACCATTAGTTGAATGGTGGTACAACACTTCTTACCATACAACTACTCACATGACCCCTTTTGAAGAATTATATGGAAAAAAGCCACCTTCTGTTCTCTCCTACATGCCAGGTGTCTCGAAGGTTCAGGTGGTTGACCAAACACTTACAGTTTAGAAGCTATTCTCCATACCCTCAAAGATAATTTGGTCATGGATCAGAATCGCATGAAGAAACAAGTCGATCAAGGTCGCTCAGAACGTCAATTTGTTTAAGGAGACAAGGTATTTCTTCGACTGTAACCTTATAAACAAACTTCACTCAAGGCTGAACATTTTCAGAAACTGGTGCCCAAATTTATGATCCTTATACAGTTCTCAAGCGCATGGGAAAGGTGGTCTATTAGTTAGTTTTTCGTAGTTCTTCTAAGCTCCATCCTATTTTTCATGTCTCCTTCTCAAAGAAGGTGATTGGAACTAAGTGCCAAACTCAAACTAGCCTTCTCGATTTGGATGAATAAGGATCCACCTGGTTGCAACCACAAGCAATTTTGGACCAGCGTGAGCATCGTCTTTGTCAACACACCATCAAGGAAGTGTTAGTCCAATGGAAAGATACAACTCCCATAGATGCCACCTAGGAGACAACTACCATTCTACAACAATTTCCTCATCTCAAGCCTTGAGGACAAGGATGATTTTAAGGGGGAGGGCATGTTAGGGACCTAACCTACCTAACCCCTCAAGTGGGTATAATAATGTATTTCCATGTAATAAAGGTCAATATTAATAAGGCCTAGAAATATTGAGGAATAAGTCAATTGTAAGAAGACCTAATAGAAGCTTCCGCTTCTAGAAGGATCTTCCTCTATATTGTTCTTTTGGATAGATAGATTTAGTATAAATAAGAATAGAGAGTATGAGAAGTTTTGTCTTGGAAAATTATTGTAATAGAGCTTTGCTCTACTCGAGGTTTCCCCCTAAAAGATGCAAGTGAACATTATTTCCTATCAATAAAGGTATAATTTTGGTGTTGTGGTTCCATATAATTTGTTGTTCCATTGTTATCTCTGCAATATTTTTGTATTCTATTGCTATCTCATTATTATTCAATGCATTATTTCTCTATTCTGTGAATATAATAGATATGGTACCTTACACTTTCTTGGGTCCCCAGGTTCGCGTGTCTGCATTCACTTTTCATTGTTCACTATTTTTCATGCTTAGCCATATTTCTCGTTTCAGAGTGAACCTCCTTACTCTTCCTCATATCCATGTTCGTAGGTCCGCAGGTCCACCTTCACTAATATGCATTCTCCATTCCCCTTTTTCACCTCATAATTAGTCTTTTTTACCATTTTCTATCCCCTCACCTACCTCCTTTACCTTTAACTCCACAAACCCTACATTTAATTTTTTAATATTATTTCATATCCTAAGTTTCTTCCCCCTTTTTGTGGACCTACCATACTAAGACATGTGCTGGTGTCATGGAAATATCCTCAAATGACATGTGGCAATGAGGTGGACCAATATAATAATGGCATGTGGCGGTGATATGGACCTACCCACAGGTGACACATGGCGATGGCATAGGCACTGACTGGGTTATCACTAGGCTATGACTAGACACTGACTGGGTCATCAAAATTTTATTAGTTCATGAAATTTTCCCAAGGCACGAGAGCCACACCAAAGTATCTATAGTATTCTTTGTTCCACATGAGGACTATGGTAAACTTTTCATTATAAACAATTAAAAAATCTTGGCCACATTGCATGTGGGATTGGGATTTGTTTAAAAGGATGAATTTTGATGAAGGGATAGGATTAACTCACGAAATTAATGAACGACTGCAGAGCAACGATCTTCAGAAGTTCATAACTCAAGATACAGGTGTCCGTTTGGGGAAAACTATACCTCATTGGAAATATATCTTGATGAGAAAGACGTTGAGATAGGTTTCAAGAGATGAAATTTTCCATGATGCTCTCATAAATTGAAAGAATATTCAGCTTGATTTTTATGGTTTGATGATAAATCTGTTTGGAACCTCAACTTCCTGAGGTCATATCTTGAGATCCAGAACTCCAAATTGCGCTTAAGAGGACTCGTTGGAAATATGAGAAGATGAAGATTTCATCTATAATATTTTCCATGGATAAAATGGAAAATATCTTACTCATAAAATCAAAACACAGTCCACTTTTATTAAAAGCGATCAAATTGAAAATAATGTTTATTTAATAAACTTTATTAAAGGAAAAAGTGGGTCCTACTTGGAGGCACGAATTTCAATGACATAATTCATTAATAAAAATTAAATTAATCATTAATTAAAAGTGGTTTACGTAAAAAAGGAATTGTGGAAATTTCTAGAACAACAAACCCTAACTACTTAAAGAACATGGAAAGCAGATTTTAAAAGGACAAGAGAAGGCACTATCAAGGGATTGGTAGTCAGAAGTTTCTACAGTGGTGACGACTCTGCAAGAAGAAAAGTTAAATCTCTCCAAGATTCATTGGACTGGCCTGATAAAGCTTGTCTCTCTATATCATCTTATTTTTTGTTTCTTTCCATCAAATCTTCCATGAATGTAATGAGAACATGAAGATTTGGGTCTGAGCCGTCATTTCTTTGAAATCTTCAGTCATCTTGTAACATTTCAGGTTCATAGGAGCAAGATCCTTCCTTGTAAAAAGAAACTTTTATTTCATTCAATTTATTAGTTGTCATTGAGACTTTGTAGATGTTTTTTCAACTCTCTTGTTTATGATATTATTAAACTTTTCATATTTGGGATATTTTTATAAATTTCTTCTGCAAAGAACTACTCAGGGAACTACATTAGTGATTTCTCTGAATTGAGTTGAAAGCATGTGATTTGAAATGTATTGCGTATCAAAATAATTTTGGGGTTGTAATGAAGTTATTATTTCAAGTTCTTTAAAGGCCTTTTCATGTATTCATCTTGCAAAAGTCATAGTATATTTGGAGTTCAATTTATCTTACGAGAAAGAAAGAATGTTTGTTGAAGGGAGATTCCAAGCCTTGTAGACACAAATATCGGTTGACATATTTTATCTTATCTTTTATTTAAATGATATAATGTATATTTTTTATAACTGTATATAACAATTTTACATTTGAATATATAAGGTTTCTTGGAAGATATCTCGGGGTTTTCTCTTTAGTATTCACCCTTTACATTCATTACAAAACCATACAAATGATCTTCCAATATTTCAGCCAAATATGAGTACCACCTCTCTAAAAACACAGGGGGATTTACATCCTCATGAGGTTGACCTTAAGACTGTAAAACAATATTTTAGATCAACATTTTTTACGAATCCATTGGGGATTGTTTATTTTCAATGTATTTGAGGCTTTGTTTTAGATCCAATTGAAAAACTAGATTAATCTCCATGTTTCAAAGTTTCAAAAAGAAGATTCAAGATGATTGTTTCTTGTTCTAGATATAGCTTATTTATAAAAATATTGTCCAAAAATATTTGAATGACCTAAAAAATAACCAAGAACCATTAAATATTTGAGAGGGTGAACTCACTGGCGATTCCATTGAAAAAATTCTAAAAAACGCTAGTAATTACATTGGAAAGATTAAAAAATATCAAGAAACCTTTCATGGCGTCTCCACCAAAGAACCTTGTTCATGTCATGATACTCCCTTACCTTCTCCACCAATCCCATCAATGCATTTATAAGATGCAACAAAAGGAATAAGTACCCAAAGAAGGAAGCGGTTGCATAAAAGCCCTTTAAATCTGCCAGAAGTTGATTTTCAGATGCATGATATTCCTATTGAAATTTTTTCCACATTCTTTGGGAATATTTCAGAGGATGCAAAGCAACACTTGTTTAAATTAAAAATAATACATGATTCTTTCAATCTCACTAAATACAATGTTACATGTCGATTATTTTTACAAACTTTGTGTGGGAATGCTCTTGAATGGTTCTATTCAGTGTTGCTTAGGACCATTACCAGTTGGGATGTGTTGGAAACTTTATTTGCTGAAAAGTTCATCCAAAATGTTTTCAATGTTTATTCCCACCCACCCTATCCCATATGAACACAATACATTGAAGTGAGTGATTAGGAAGAAAAATGTAATCAACGATTGGAATTTTTTTCTGAATCAAATCATACTGCTGAAAATGAAAATGACAATTCATGTCTAAAAGTGAAAGATTTTAGCCGCTGATATACTCCATGTGAATATCTTTCAAGAAAAAAGTTTGAGAATGAAATTAAAGACCCCCCACCAAATTCACAAGAATATTTCAGCCAACGTGCCCATGGGGAAAATGTTGCAACAGATGATGAAAAGCCACAAGAACATCGGTAGCAGGAAGAATTGGTGGAAGAAATTAATCTTGAGAACAACGACGGGAAATATTGTCATTGCATAAAAGAAGAATTATTTCAAGACATAGTTGATGAATACAAAATATTGGATGTGGTCAATGATAAGGAAAATTATGAAAGTGTTTCCAAATTTAAAACTCCTCATTCAACCCAGGACATTAACATTCTTGAGAAACCCATAATTGATTATATTGAAACATGGTTTCAAAGAATTATTGTCCAAGCAATGACATCAAATTATCAGCACATTTGGTTCAGTTTTTCTCCATCACACTTTGATGATCCAGGTGGATATCGGTGGCCACCCACCTCTTCCAACTGGCTCAAAACAGTTTCCTGGCAACTTACTATTTTTAACAGTTTTTCGGTTTCTAAACTCTTGTGGCCATTTTGATGGTATAAATGAATTTTTTTTGGGACCGAGCACCTCAATGATATCCAAAGGCTCTGATTGAGCCCCAAAAATTAATCTCCTCTACAATACCTATCCAACAAGCTATCGTACGCCCAAAACAAAGATCGTATTCCAAGGTTACGCCCCCGGGAAGTTGATACACCAAACTACCCAAAACGGGGTCCACAAAATTGTTGGCTTTTCATCTTCCGGGGTTATGGTTTTGGATTTTATTTATGTTTAAAATTACTTGGAGCCTCATTTTAACAACAATATTCTTTTGAATGCGAGTATCCATCACATCTGTTCTCAGAGATAAGCTACCACCATTCTAACGAGTCTTTCACTCTGTGTTTCTACAATTTTGTACATTTCGCTCATTAATAGAAATTGTGTATTATTGTATCTATTTTTTTATGGTTATATCTTTTTTATATTATTGGATATTTGATATATCTTTGGACGTTTCTTTATTATATCTCCACTCTCATTTCGTGCCAAAAATAATCTGGATCAATGGTATTAGAACAGGCTACTCTTGATCGTTTTTCAGTGCATGTCCTCGATGAGGTCTGAGTATAGAAAGTTGGGTATCGAGCTTGTATCTCTTGAATATAATCGCTCTTGCATGCCCAAGAAACCCTCCATGGTGGAAGAAAAGAAAAATGATGGAGCAAAATATTCTATTAATCTGTTGCTTGAGCAAGCTCTCACGTGACAGAGGGACGAAATGATGGAGAATTTTTCCCACATCCTTCAATGCCTACCAATAACAACATGCACGTATTAATCAAGTGACCACTTTGGAGGCACCTCACCTTTCAAGGTACAAGTTAATTTTGATATTCCTTTATTTGAAGGACATATAGATGCAAATACCCTAGAAAAATGGTTAAATCTGCTAGAAGGTTATTTCTATGTTTACAATTTCTCCGACAGGGAAAAGATCACCTTCTCACTCCTTAAGGATATCCCCCATGTAAAAAATTGGTGGGAAACTTACTGGGAGAAAAGTTCCACACAGGAGTTTGGAATATATGGGGCCGAACCCACTTGGGATTTTTTTGTGGATGCGGTCAAGGAACAATATTACCCTGTTGGTAATTATGACGACCAATATATGAGATGGACCACACTGCGACAAGAGAGGGGCCAAGAAGTGTTGGAGTTCACCAATACCTTCCATACCTTTCACACAAAGTTGGGTATCAAATACTCTGAGCGACATATGGTTCTGAAATACCGTGGTGCTCTACACAGATACATCCAAACTGAAATGGATTTTCTGGACATCTCATCACCGGGTGCTACTTATCGATATGATGTTAAAATTGAGCAAAAATTTAAGTACTAGAACAAGCGGGAGTTCGGGTCTACAAATACAGAACAACTAAATTATGGTAAAGATGGACCTAACAACCAGCCTTCAGAAAACCCGTCCAAGCCATAGGAAAAGAAGTGTAACGAAAAGACAAATAAGGACACTAGAAAGTGGTGTGATTTCCACAAAATTCCCTGGCACAACATTGTTGGCCCTTGACCAAGTTTTGGGAGATCCTTGGTCAAGTTTGACCTCTTTTTGGACTTCGACAACCTGTTGAATATGGAGCGCAAGATGAAGCAAAGCTCGCGGGATCTCAGCCCCTTTTTGGGATTTGGGATTATGTAACAGGTATGGGATGTCAGCCCATGGGTTTACCCATGTTTAGGCCTATTTTGTAAAGTATAAATAAGTAGTTAGGTGACATAATTAGGGCTCAATAAGATAAGTGAAAGTATGTTTTTTAGATGCTCTGTGCATACTGTGAGAGACTTGCAGAGCTAAGTGCAAGTGGTTGTAAAAGACTGTGAAGGGCTTTGTGTTGTAGCACAAGGAAGAAGGATCTAGCGAGCTACACAGATCTTCTGTCCTATGCGGAGTAGGGTTTTGAGGCTCTGTGCATGTAACCTATTGAAGAAGCTAATAAATAAGAAGAGTTGGTGGGCCTATCCCCAGGGCAGGGGTGAACCACGTATATGATGTGTTGCTCTTCTTTGTGCATTGTGTTGGTGTATTTATGTGTTATTTGCTAAGTGCTTGATATAGATAGATAGATATGTTTATCCTTTGTGCTTATGATGAATCTAGATGTGAGATCCGATATAGGTGAATGTTCTTAGTGCTTGAATCTATTAGATCTGATCCATTTATTTATGCTAAGTGCTTAAATACATTAGATCTGGGTGAATGTTGTGATGCTCTGTTTTATCTGCGAAGTAGATATTGGTTAAATAATGATGAACTAACGATGCTAAGTGCTCTATCAAGTATTATAATCACATATATGTGTCCCAGCTAAGGTTGCAGACACCTGAGTCCTACAACCACCCCTGCCTCTACCTTAGGTGAGACTTCATCTGCTTCACAGGTGTTGCTGAAAGGGCCAGTAGTTAGGGTTTTGTTAGTGCGTTGTTGTAGCGTTGAACCCTGGGTCTACCCCTATGCTAACAAATGGTTCCGTTGTCGAGACCTGAAAATATGATTGCTGGGAACTGAGGAAGAAGAAGCTTTGTGCAAAGATCCGACCTGAAATTGTGAAAGCTCTGTGCGCGGATCTGTTGCTGTAGTGCGCAATACTCTACTTAGTTTGACAAGCTCTGTGTTAAGGAAAAGAAGCCCGATCTGAAGAAAAGGGGTAAGATATGAAAGATTTGTGATCTGTAGAAGTAAGATAAGTGGAATTTTTTTTTTCAACAATATGGATCTAGGTATGTTTGATAGATTCTATCCTATCTTGAAAACTAGGGTATTAGTAGATGAAAGAAGATTTGATATGAGTAGATCTGATAAGAATAGTGAAAAATATGTTATACCTATGCATAGAAAGAATGTTTGGACTAATAAGTGTATGCAAGATCATAGAAATAAATGTTTGCAAGTTAGCTACCATGATCTTAGCGCGCAGTATAGGAAAGGTTGGGAATCATTTAAAAGAAAGACAGGATTAACCCTATGTTACAGTTGCAGAAGACCGGGACATCTTGCTAAGGAATGCACTGGGAGAGGACCTAGTTGTCTTTGTTGTAAATCTATGAACCATGAAGTATTCGATTGTCCTAGAATTATTGCTAAGCTTGAAGAAATGAAAATGAGACAAGAAAACTCTAGGGAGGATCTAGAAACTAAGATTATGGCAGAACCCCGGGAAGAATCAGAAAAGGTATTGCTACATATGAAAGAAACCCTGAATAACCACCAACATGTCGGATTATCAGAGATCTTCAAAGAAAAAGAATTCCTTGAAGCAAGAATAGGAGACTTTGACATTGATTGTGTTCTAGATGAGGAAACACAGGTGAATATCATGAAATAGAGAACTTGGGAAGCTATAGGGAGGCTTGCTATGATTCCTTCATTAGGAGGAATAGGACTATTCAAAGGAAAGACGATAAACCTATGTCAAAAGCTCACCTGGATACCTATGAATGCCAATGGAACTTCAACAGAGGAAGATTTTGAGATTATTAAATTTATTGAGAACAGTGCCCCATTTACCATGCTACTAGGAAAACCTTGTATTTAAAGAGATCAGGCCAGAAGGCAAGAAGAAGAAGAAGTTTTAGAACAATAGAAGCAAGAGTTAAAAGAATTCATGACTAGAAGGATCACACACTTGATTGAAGAACATAAGAACATATCGAAGCTATTTGACACCAGAGACCCAGATGTCGAAGTTGCAAGAACACTAGAAGACCCACAGAAGATTGAAGTACCTATTCCAGATAAAGAAGAAGGATCACCCTCGAATCTTAGGAAAGAATCTCAACAGTGCGAAGTAACTGTGCCAAAAGAAGATAAGAATCAAAATGGAAAAAGGCATACCGAGACGAAGCTCACTGGGAAGAAGGCTAGAAAGCTAAGTAAGAAGAGAGATAAGATCAAAAAGTTGCAGAAGGTTCTAGAGGGAACCTCGCAGAAGGAAAAATTGCAAAATTGAAACTTCACCGGGATATCAGAACAACGACACATGAAACTTCGCCATGGCGAAGCAATATAGTCGTAGGGGACATTATAATTGTTAGACCAATGCTTTGAATGGGTAGAAAGGAATTTATGGTTAGACAAATCACCATTAGACCGTTGGAACCGCACCATAACGGACATAACCGAGTGAATGAAGGCTTCATACCCGTTGCAAGAGATCTATTTCCAAGTTACCTATTTATCCCATTGCGCCATGCACCGAGAACACTTTTTCCAACCGAGAATTTGAGCCCGCGAACTAAATTGATTTTGCACTGTGATCATCGCACTCTTTCTCTCTATCTCATTACTATGTCTAAGTTACCCTCTGAACCTGAGATTTTTAACCCCGGGCGTGTATGTCGGACGAGTTGAGCGCTGTAGAGAAAGTTGTTGAAGAAGTTCGGATCGACCTCATGATTGAAAGAGTCATGTCGATGTCAAAAGGTATACAAGCATCCTCGACGAGAGGACTACCAGCCTCTCCGTCCACTGCTCATGGAGCCAAACCATCCCGACCGTCATATGAAAAGAGAACCAAGCACAGGGATGATCTAGCGAATTCCAAATTGATCTCGACTATATTACCTGCCTATATTCTACCTCTGAGCGGCGTAGTAAATCGTGACAGCGTGCCCAAATATTTTCAATACACCTTGTTTACGACATACCTCCCAAAGGGGATACGCGCAGTTCAAGTAGATCAAGATAAGATTGCAACGTTGAAGTTTAGTGACTTCAACCTCAGAGATCATAAAGTCTATAACATGCTCGCCCCACATAAGTACCTAACTAGAACTAAGGGGAAGTATTCGAAGATAATCCCCCAGTCGTGGAATATGAACCTCACATAGTCCATCCTACTGAACATCATGAAGATTCCCCACTTTGGTAGACACCAGGAAGTGAATGCATGGGTCAAGATGTTTCTTTCTTGTTACCATGGAGGCTATTTGTGGATAAACCTTCATATAATAGTTGATCTGACATTGATCAATCAGATCACGAGCTTGAGTATGCAAGGACCTGATCCACATGAGTTTTACCCAGGAAAAGCCATGGATCGCGCTCTAGCACAGAAGATCAAGGACACTTATGGTGATGTTGAGAAGGGAACGTGAGGCTACAAGGTAGCTTCTATCTAGAGTGGCACAATGCACCTCTCCTATCAGTTGATTGCAGGGAAGTTAGTAAGAAAGAACCGACCTACCCAAATCACCGGTTTTGTAGTTGACCTCGCAGGGAAGTGCGCGGAAGGTCTTCAGATGAACTGGGCGAAGTACTTGGTGAACTAGTAGGAACTTGACTGCAGAGAAGCGCAAGATCAAGGTTATGAATTCCACTTTAGTTGGATTTTGATCCTTATCACATTCTTCGCCTGGGAGATACCAGAAGGGGCGACCTTCCCTGACATTGAGCCATTTGAACCGATGGCCACGAAGTTCAGTACACTATGGTATTCATGCGATATGAATAAACAATGGAAGTCAAATGTTGTTTTTCATACCTACTACAATCAGCTGAAGATAGCCATACAGTTCGAGCCTCGCATGACTCCAAACACTATACATCGGTTCAGGCCTTTGATGAAGTTCAGCGCAAATCAACATTTTATTTACATCATAGTGAGCGTTGATGAACACAAGCAATAGATTCAATCCTACTATAAGTTAACGGAGGAGGACTTGGAGGAGATCACTAAGGACTGGCTGACAGACCTCCTTATTTCAACAAACCCTGTGGATATATCCGACATCGATAGCCCAAAAACTGCGTAGGATACACCTGGACCTAGTAGGACAAAGAAGACCGAAGAGGTCCAAGGATTAGATAGTGCATATGTGAAGAATGCTTCCATATCACTAGAGCAAGGAGGTGATGGAGAAGAGTTAGATGACAAAGAAATCGAACATAATCAAGGAGACAAGGTTGATCCCTTGAAGAAGAGGAAAGGTCTGCCTCCGAAACATTCCTCCCGGAAGAAATCGAAGGCCACCATGACCAAGATATAGATTGTCCTCACCTTCGATGACTTCAACTTCCTCATGGCAGCCCTACAAGATGCTTCCCTGTAAATAGCAAAGAAACAAGAAGAAAATCAAGAGGAGATGTATGATCGAATTGAGACTGAACTCCGAGGGGTACAACAGGCCCTACAGTCCATCTGCCCAGTCTCCTCTACGCCGGGAGAACCAGAATTGGGAGATGAGCCATCTCAACTCCACTGCCTAGTCAATACAGTCGAAGCTCACCTTCGACGAGCACAGGAAGAAACAGAGAAAGCCACCCAAGCTTTGACACAAGTACAAGGAGTACTCGTAGAGAAACGCAATGCTGCAGAACAGGAAAAAATTTCTCTCCAAGAGAAGTTTGATGAAGAAAAAGCATAGATACAGCAAGAAAAGGAACATTTTCTTGCGGAGGAACTCGAAGTAAAAGAAGCGGTCAACATAGCACTTCGCTCTGTGACAGTCTTAGAAATCAAGGCAGAATACCAAGTTACACAGCAGGTGAACCAGCTTGCAGAAGCCATCCAACAACTACAACAACGTATCGAAGATTTGGAGCTACGCACTGTACCTGAGACCCCACAAGATGTAAGAGACCAAAGAGAAGCAACCACCCAGAGCGCAGTTGAAAGGCTAAAGGATCTTACCCTGGAATGTAAGAAACTCACTAATCGTAGTGCCCAGACCTATGAAAAACTCACGGAGAACCCATAACTAAAGGCATTGGAGTCGCAGCTCCAAGAGGCGAAGTATCAAGCCGAAAAGATACAGGCGCAGTTGAATCCCCTGTCAGTTGTGGAAAGAATGAAGGGATCCCAAGAGCAGCGGACCGCCCAGCAACAAATCCACACTATCTAGAGCAGAGTTATGGAGGTAACTCAGAGGCTCCAACTTGTACAAGATAAGGCCTATCAATTGTTTATAGAGGTAGAAGGCCAAGGAGCAGAGCTAGATCAGGTTGTCACAACAGATGAACAACGTCTAGAGGGACCTATCAATGATGCAGTCATCCAAGAGTTCATTGAATAGGAGGTCGTAGCACAGCAGTAAGTCGAAGCATCTCGAGCCAAGATCGAGGCGTTCAAAGCCGAATTAATCAGCCTAGAGTGACTCAGGACAAGTCATAGGTGAGTGTTGGTGGCCTGTTGGCCCTTGACCAAGTTTTGGGAGATCCTTGGTCAAGTGTGACCTATTTAGGACTTCGACAGCCTGTTGAAGATGGAGCACAAGACGAAGCAGAGATTATGGGATCTTTGCCCCTTTTTAGGTCCTTTTTGGGATTTGGGATTATGTAACAGGTATGGGATGTCGGCCCATGGGTTTACCCATGTTTAGGCCTATTTTGTAAAGTATAAATAAGTATCTAGGTGACATAAGTAGGGGCCGATAATCTAAGTGCTAAGTGCAAGTATGGTTTGTAGATGCTCTGTGCATATTGTGAGAGACTTGTAGAGCTAAGTGCAAGTGGTTGTAATGGACTGTGAAGGGCTTTGTGCTGTAATGCAAGGAAGAAGGATCTAGCGAGCTGTGAAGATATTATGTCCTATGCGGAATAGGGTTTTGAGGCTCTGTGCATGTAACATATTGAAAAATCTAATAAAGAAGAAGAGTTGGTGTACGTAGCCCCAGGGCGGGGGTGAACCATGTATATGTTGTGTTGTTATGCTTTGTGCGTTGTGTTGGTGTATTTATGTGTTATTTGCTAAGTGTTTGATATAGATAGATAGATCTGTTTATGCTTTGTGCTTATGATGAATCTAGATGCAAGATCCGATATAGGTGAATGTGCTTAGTGATTGAATCTGTTAGATATGATCCATTTATTTATGCTAAGTGCTTAAATACATTAGATCTGGGTGAATGTTGTGATGCTCTATTTTATCTGCGAAGTAGATATTGGTTAAATAATGATGAACTAATGGTGCTAAGTTCTCTTTAAAGTATTATAATCAAAGATATGTGACCCAGCTAAAGTTGCAAATACCTGAGTCTTACAACCACCCCTACCTCTACCTCGGGTGAGACTTCATCTTCTTCGTAGGTGTTGCTGAAAGGGCTGGTAGTTAGGGTTTTGTTGGTGCGTTGTTGTAGAGTTGAACCCTGGGTTTTCCCCTGTGCCAACAAACACTGATGAATGTGGCTCAAAACATTCATTGGTGACCGAGATCAAAGACAAGGAGTCAAACCTTGATTCAGAATCTGATTCAGAAATAATGGTACAAGACAGATCATCGATGTAGACCCCATTGCTATTGTCGCGACCACAACAATTCAACCAGAAGAACCAACAGATCTTGAAGAGGGGGAGCACCTTTTCCATTCACAGATGTGGCTAAAGGGGACCCCACTGCATTTTATTATTGATAGTGGAAGCCAGAAGAACCTCATCTTAGCAGAGGTCATCAAACATGGGATTTTTGAAAACACCACACCCACAACCATACAACATCAGGTGGCTTCGCTAGGGATGAGATCTTCGTGTCAACCAACAGTGTCAATTGTCATATGACATCCAACCCTTCAAGGATGACGTATTATTTGATGTTGCCCCGCTATATGTTTGTCATGTTCTCTTGGGACAACCATATATGTGGAAGCACCATGCTATTTATGAGTCTCGACCCCGTAGTGTCATTGTTAATCTGGGGGGTCATCTCTATAGGATACCAGAGGTAGTTTTGACTATTGTCCCACCTAAACAGTGTCGCAAGGTAGTATCTCATACTACAAAATTCAACTTCTTCACAATCTGTTCAAAAGGTGAACATAAGGACACTACAACCATTGCAACCTCGGTCCAAGCACCTTCTATCCAACAAAAGAAAGTTGACACGATTACAACAAAGCATAAATAATATTTCTGCACACAAGAATCTCATGTAGCCAGGCTAGTTAAAAAGTTCCAACCCTTCCAGCCACAAGTTCGTGACATCCTTCAACAAGTTAAACGGTGCAAATTCTCCAGAAAGGCAAGCCGATCATCAAGGTTCATGTTCAACAAGTGCTCTCCCCTCTCCCCAGAGAACTCAATGAAATAGATACCATTGATTCCTAATGAGGGATTATTGATCTAGGTGGATATCGGTGGCCACCACCTATTCCAACTGGATCAAAACAGTTTCTTGGCAACTTACTATTTTTAGCAGTTTTTAGGTTCCTAAACTTCTAGGGCCATTTTGAGGGCATGAATGAAGTTTTTTTGGGATAGATCACCTCAATGATAGCCAATGGGTTTTATTGAGCCCCCAAAATTAATCTCCTTTATGATACCTTTCCAACGAGCTTTCATGCGCCCCAAACAGAGATTGTATGCCAAAGTTACGCCCCCGGGAAGTTGATACACCAAACCACCCAAAACGGGGTCCACAAAACTATTGGCTTTTCATCTTCCGGGGTTAGGGTTTTGGATTTTATTTATGTTAAAAATTCCTTGGAGCCTCATTTTAACAATCGTCTTCTTTCGAATGTGAGTATCCATCACATCTCTTCTCAGAGATAAGCTTCCACCATTCTAGCGAGTCTTTCACTCTGTATTTCTACAGTTGTGTACATTTATCTCATGAATAGACATTGTGTATTAATGTATCTATGTTTTTATGGTTATATATTTATTATATTATTAGATATCTGATATATCTCTGTACATTTCTTTATTATATCTCCGCTCTCATTTTGTGCCTAAAATAATCCATATCATTTGAACACGCCCCCGACTCTTTGGCACTAGTCGTGATATGTTCCCTAATTCTGGAGTTCATTCCACATATCAGTTGGATTATTGAATGGATCAATTGAAAATATGCCTACAACTAAAAGTTTCTCTTTCCTTGAAGTAGCATAGGGTAGGTAGATCTGGTTTGTACATAGTTTGTTGCTTCAGTCAATTTTTTGCACAATAAAGTAGTTGCTATATGGAGGCAATGTTTGAAGATGACTTAATGGATGATGAAATACACAAATTTGTTTTGAATATGACTCCATATCCCAATGGAGAAGGTAGCCAAACATGGATTATGGATTCTCAGCAACCCACAGGGGGTCATTGTTCCACAGTTGGAGCCAGATGTTGATGAAAAAAATTAATCACCTAGATTTCTCACTCTTAGAATAATAATAAAAAAAACATATCGAAAGAAGGAAATTTTGAAGGATTATCATTTCATAGCGTATCCCTCAATTTTAGCTTCATCATGCATTTTACGGAGCAAAAATCCAAGTTTGTATGCTCAATATATCTAGATTTTTGTCTGATCACCCGAAGATAACTTTTTCAATGTGCAACACAGTTAATTTTTATTGGAACTAATATTTTCTTGGAACCTCGATTAGATTATTGGAACCACACTTGGTCTCTTTTTTTGGTTCATCATGCCATACTTAGTTTCATATTCTTTGCAGGATCACTCATCCCATTTTCCTGAGTAGTATTTCTCGTTTTGGTGCGGACCTCCTCACCCTTTCTCCATACATCTCTAGGTTTGCGGGTTCGCAATCCCGTGTTCTACAGAACGAACCTCTCACTTCCATGACCCACATAATGGTCTTGTCCTGTACTTAGCCATTTTTCTATTTTCTTCATTCCCCACTTCCCATACTTAGCCATTTTTCCTTCTTTACACTCTACTCTCCCTCCTCACTATCCTCCATACTTAACCAGTTCCACATTTAACCATTTCCATACTTAACCCACTTCCATACTTAGCCTATTTTCATTTTCATTATCCACTTAGTTAATTTTCATAATACCCACCACTTAGTCATTTTCATAATTTATTTCCACATCATTTCCATTTTCCCATAATTCATTTCCATTTTCAAGTTCATTCTCATAATTCATTTACATTTTCTTTTTTCCGTTATTCTTTTCCCAGATTTCATATTTCATTTTATTATTTTCACATACCATATTTCACGTAATTCCATTATACTTACCGTTTTTTACTCTTTCAACACTTAGCCAAATTCAAGCAATGCGGATGCAGAGCTACATACCATCCCTCAACTCTTTCTTGGGTCTCTGAGTCCGCATTCACTTTTCACTTTTCACTTTTTTTTCATACTTATCCATATTTCTCATTTCAGAGCGGACCTCCTTACTCTTCCTCATATCCATGTTCGTAGGTCTGCATGTCCGCATTCACTAATATGCACTCTCCATTCCCCCTTTTCACCTCATACTTAGTCTTTTTTACCATTTTATATCCCCTCACCTACCTCCTTTACCTTCACATTCCTGTAACTCCACAAACCCTACATTTATTTACTTCATATTGTTTCCTATCCTAAGTTTCTTCCCCCTTTTCGCGAACCTAGCATAATGGGACATGTGGCGGTGACATGGACATATCCTCACATGACACGTGGCAATGAGGTGGTACAATACCATAATGACATGTGGAGGTGATGTGGACCTACCCATAGGTGACACATGGCAATGACATAGGCATTGATCGAGTTATGACTGGGCTATGACTGGACATTGGCTGGGTCATTAAGATTATATTAATTCATGACATTTTTCTAAGGCACGAGAGCCATGCCAAAGTCTCTATAGTATTCTTTGTTCCACATGAGGACTATGGTAAAATTTTCATTATAAACACTTAAAAACTCTTAACCACATTGTGTGTGGGATTGGAATTTGTTTAAAATGGAGAATTTTGATGAAGGGCTAGGATTAACTCACAAAATTGATGGATGACTGCTGAGCAACAACCTTCAAAAGTTCATAACCACGATTTGGGTGTCCATTTGGGGGAAAAGATACCTCATCGAAAAGGTATTTTGATGAGGAATATGTTGGGATAGGTTTCAAGATCTGAAATTGGCCATGATTCTCTAAAAAATTGAAATAATAGTCTGCTTGATTTCTATGGTTTGATGATAAATCTGCTAGGAACCTCAACTTTTCGAGGTCATATCTTGAGATACATAACTCCAAATTGCACTCAGGAGGATTTGTTGGAAAGATAAGAAGATGAATATTGCATAGAATGTTTTCCATGGCTGAAAGGGAAATACATTACTCAGAAAATCAAAACACAATCCACTTTTATTAAAGGCAGTCAAATTGAAAATTTGAAAATAAAGTTTATTTAATAAACTTTATTAAAGGAATAAGTGGGACCTACTTGGAGGCACGAATTTAAATGACATAATTCATCAATGAGACTTCAATCAAGCACTAATTAAAAGTGTTTTACGCAAAAAAGGAATCATGTAAAGTTCTAGAAAGAAAAATCCTAACTACTTCAAGAACATGGAAAGAAGATTTTAAAAGGACAAGAGAAGGCACTATCAGGGGGTTGGTAGTAAGAAGTTTCTACAGTGGTGAAGAGTCTGCAAGAAGAAAATTTCTATCTCTCTAAGATTCGTTGGACTAGCTTGCTAAAGCTTATCTCTCTACACATTCTTCTTTTTTGTTTCTTTCCATCAAATATTCCATGAATGTAATGAGAACAAGAAGATTTGGATATAAGAAGTTCTTTCTTTGAAATCTCCAGTCATCTTGTAATATTTCAGGTTTAGAGGAGAAAGATCCCTCCTTGTAAAAGGGAAATTGTTATTTCATTCAGTTTATTAGTTTTCATTGATACTTTGTAGAGGTTGTTTCAACTCTCTTGTTTCTGATATTATTAAACTTGTCATATTTGGGATATTGTTATAAATTTCTTCTGCAAAGAACTACTTGGGGCACTACATTAGTGATTTCTCTAACTTGAGTTGAAAGCATGTGATTTCAAATGTATTTCCTATAAAAATTGTTTTGGGGTTGTAATGAAGTTATTATTTAAGGCTCTTTGAAGGCCTTTTCATTTCTTCATCTTGCAAAAGTCATAGAAGATTCTAAGTTCAGTTTATATTACCAGAAAGAAAGAATGTTTGTTGAAGGGAGACTCCAAACCTTGTAGACACAAATCTATGTTGACATATTTTATCTTATCTTTTCTTTAAATGATCTGATGTATATTTTGTATAGATGTATATAATGGTTTTAAATTTGAATATATAATATTTCTTGGAAGATCTCTCGGGGTTTTCTCTTTAGCATTCACCCTTTACATTTATTGCAAAACCATACAAATAATCTTCCAATATTTCAGCCAAAGAGGAGTACCACCTCTCTAAAAACGCGAGGGGATTTATATCCTTGTGAGGTTGACCTTAAGACCATAAAACAATATTTTAGATCAACACTCTTCAAAAGATCTCTCGAATTGTGAGGGAAATATTTCACTAGATCCTCATCTAGTGCCTTTTCTCCTTTATCTAGATGGTATCATGAAGAGATCACTTAAGCCTAGAAAGAGGCAATTGGATGGCCTTTGCAATTCATTATATATATGGTATCCAAGTTGGCATGATTTACTATCCACGATATGGCCTCTGTTCATGGAAACACCATTGTATGGTTTGAAACCTTATATAACTTGTACCTCTTGATAACTCTGTATATGTCAATATCAGGATCCTTCTATGGAAGTTATGGGAAAGTCTAATTGTTAAACATTTGGTAGACTTCACCCCACTTGAACAATTTCTCTCTATTGATGAAGACTTTGGTATCATCATATATTGGTCTTGGTGTGCCGATGTCATCTTCTTCCTCATCCCTACCTAAGTTGATTTCAACTATAGGAGTATTTTCGGGTGTTTGAGCTACTTTTTTTCTAGTAGACATGATTGTTCCTGCAACAAAAATGTTATATCACAACAAACAAGTTTCATCATTAGTCCACATGACATCGAGAAATAAACATATACAATGTGATACAACCCTTTTACTCCGAAAAAGAAAGATATTTGTGAGGTGAAGAGCATTGTGGCTACACATCTAGGAATGCAGGATCTCGTCATTGTGTTGAGGCACTAGTTGTATTAAGAAGTAAAGGGGGTTTTGCATAGGTGTTTTAGCCAAATTTTTCAATGGTTGAGATGAGGGAATTGTAGGGGGATTCTGGGCATCAACATGTCTGTTTTATATTGCTTTCTTGCTTACTCACTGATGTCTTAAATGATGGGTTTTTCCAGTTCCATGCATTTTTTATTTTAACACCCCTTTCTCCCTCCATGTTAAAGAAAAGATTCAAGGGAGTAATGGGAGGGAACAAAATTTCATAAGAATTCGAGGGAATGAGGGTTTCTTTAATCTATCATAGAGCCAAGAGGAGGGAGGAACTACCAAGAAGTAAGGTTTAACACTATGGTGAAAAATCTATCCAGGAAACTGAGACCGATCCCTAAATTCCTCCACCACACGAGCATGGGATTTAGAGGTGCAGGGGAAAGGAAACAAACAAGTTCTCATGGTTCACCACAACACCCCCCCCCGCCCCTTTTTATATATCTTTGTTTGTTTTTTGTTTTAAAAGGATTTAAAAATATTGAAAAGGGGGGGAAACAGACACGATAACAAAGTAACTTATTTGTTTTTACCTTTTTTAAAATTGAAATAAAGAGGATGGGAAGGAAAAGAAAGGATGACTTTAAGAAGGGTTTAGATGAATTGTATCGATGGTCGGGGTGCTTGACATTGAATAAGTGGTCGATCAAAGTGTTGGACATGTAATCCTTATTGGATGTGTTATTTGTAACCATAATGTAAATATGAAGCGTCATAGGTGATAGGAAGAGTCATACGTTGGGAATACCAATGGTTGCATTATTTTTGTATTTAAGTGGAGTTATTTTCTATCATCCCTGACTTGACAGTGGTATCATATCCAATGCCATTAACTCCATGAGAGTTTTCCTTTCTCGTGCCAAAAATTCCATGCTAGTCCCTCCACGCTCAAGTTTGAATGATTCTCTATGAAGTGCCCTTATCGGTTAGCGTGTAAGAGGTTAGGGTTAGGGTTTTGGTGTTGATCATTAAACTATGATCTCGAATCCATACCATGATTTTACTAGTTCATTGTAAGAGTGTAGTAGTACTATATCAAACTGTATCCATATTTTTCCTAATAACCAGGCGTTTGCAGCTCAAGTGGGTGCGAAATTAGGTTTATCAATATTATCTTTAACAAGGGTTCGAGCATGAAAATGGTTGACCATGACCTACAAAAATATTGTTCCTTAATGTAATGTCCCCAAGGCCAAGCCCTGTTGTAAATCTTGTTTATGAAATGAATTGTAAATATGTTTTATAGGCTGGTGAGACAAGTTTATATAAGCTGGTGGGCTTATGTGATTGTTAGGCCAGAGAGCCTAAGGGTTGAAGGCCAAGAGCCTGATTTTGTACATGTATCAATGCAGAACATTAATAAAATATAAACACCGTCGCGTGCAGACTGACTACAATGAATGAGTGATGGGGGACTAAGCTTCCACAGAGTGGGCAAGGGATTAGGGGCTAGAAGGTGGGAAGAGGGGCTAAGTGTTAAGCCTAGGGGCTTAAGTCCTTGGGAATAATATTTTAATATTATTCCAAAAAGACCATGTGAGTAATAT
>ML796486.1:160610-182711 GCA_009831015.1 Picea engelmannii | reverse complement strand
ATTGTGTGTATATCCATTCGTTGGTTAGATTGTGTGTATGTTCTCTCCATATATCTATTCGTAGCCATGGAATTATTCACTAGTGTGTGTGTGTGTGTGTATATATATATATATATATATATATTTGTTCTATACATCTATCATTCATTGTTTTCAATACATATATCCGATATTACAATTTTCGTTGTTTTCCATTCATTATACATTCACTGGAAACTATGTCCATGACACATAATTTCACATAGTTTTCACATTAAATTTTGATCCATCGACTTGGATGGGTATTTATTCTTCCCTGCTTGGGTATTTTTTTGTGGACATCTAGTATTATGCCTCTTTGGTATATGTATCCATTCATTTGATAGTTATTACATTGATTTTGATGATTAGAGCGATTTGAGATCGAATGTACTATGCCTAGACTAGTCTAATATTATTAATACAATTACATTGCATTATTTTCATTATTGGTCCAATAGCAAGAGAATTTCATGGTGCAACCTCACTATATTTTTCGCTTGCTAATGTGTGTGTGAAGAAAACAAAAGACAATGCACTCTCTCATCTCCATTGTTAGCGTGGTACTGACTGGAAAGGAGAACTATAGATAATGGTATAGGAAGATCAAGAGTACATTGATCTTCAATGACCTATGGAAAGGGATTTGTGAAGCAAAATAAGTCCCTCAGAGCAGCAAAGCCACAAAAGAAGATGCAGAATCAGAAGAAGAGGAAGAGGAATCTGAAGAAGAATCCTTGGGGTTAAAGACGAAAAGTAGCAGAACTTGTAAAAAATAAGTCATACCGACCACAGACAAAGAACTTGAAATATGGAAAGACAAAGACCAAAAGGAGTATGCAGTAATCTTCATGAAAATAAGTGAAGAGGTGAGACACCATAATGCTTCCATTAATGATTCCTATGCCACCTTGAAAATATTAAATGAGTTATATGACACACATTCTGAGCTTGAAATCATACAACTAATGTTGAATCTCTTCAACCTAGAGTTGAAGAATGATGACCCTATGGCTCTAGCCTTAGAAATCACATCCATAATTCATGGCATTGAAGCCACCGGAGCGAAGATTAATCTCCCTCTCACGACCTTCATTAAGGCCCTCTACCCTACATATTCTCACTACCTTGAATCATTGCAAGCAAGTAATCAGATGAAATCCATGAAATTTCAGAAATTGGTAATGAAAGTTGTAGATCATGAGAAAGCCTTTGGAAAGAAGCCAACTCCTTCAACTGGCAAAAATGTTTACCTTTCTTAGAAAGAATAGAGTAAACCACCTTATTCTTTCAGAGGAGAAAGCAACAGAAGAGGACGACGACTGTTACACATTATTTTCGTCATCCCTATGACCTATCTGTTGTCTTCAGAGGGATCAGTGGTCTGAATTCCCAAGGAAAGAAGGGAGAAGAACTTTGCCTGAGAGAAAAAGTTGTCTTTTCCTTTGTAAAAACCCTAGTAAGGAGGATCGTCGCACCCTGCCCAGTTATAGGGGTGCGACGATCCCAGATCGAAGCATGTTGTACTAAACCTGGAGTGTGACGTCGCCACACTCTGCTTAGTTATAGGGGTGTGACGATTTTCGTACGTGGGAAAAATGAGCATATTCTCGATGCTTCTAGAAGGAGAAGATTCTATGGTGAGGTGGCCTCCGATTAGTTTAGATATTACTCTCTTTTTCTGATTTAGTGGGATCATCCTAACCTCCTCACCTTATCCTCTTCAACTTATAAAAGAAGAGAAGTTCTCGTGGAGAAAGTTAGATTGGATGGAGCTTGGAGCTTGTAGATTGGAAATTTGGCTTGAGATTGTTAGCTTGGTTAGAGTGGATTTGAGCTTTGCTTTGTCAAGATAGATTGTGAGTGATTTTCATATCCATAGTGTCATAATTCTTGGAGCAGAAGTGTGTGGGAAACGAGGGACAGTTGGAAGGGACCTTATGACATCAAGGCTTTGGTTGTAATCTCTCTTTCTATTATTTAATACAAATGCACTTTTCTTTCCTATATTAATCTTATTTGTCCATATTGTATTATTCCTTGATCACACACATAGTTTCATATCAAATATTTCTTGTATTATTCTTGTCTTCGTTGGCTTGTGTTTATTTGTAGATATTTCTCCATAAGCCTCATGACGGAGCTTGGATTGCATTGGCGAAGTCGGATCTTTGATATTTAAAAGGTATGTTCTAGATCCATTTCTAATTTGATAATTGAAATCTAAGGAAAGAGTAGTGCATTGTCTTGTTTTTTTCTAGTTTCGTAGTGAAGCTAGGGAGATCTGTTTGTGTTCGCACTTACCAATTAAATCGATAAAAAAATTGGTGACCATACTAGGGAACAGATTGTTTTCTAGTTAGTCTAGTTTCCTTTCTTTTTTTTCTTGTATTCTGCCTGCTGAGTCATTGGGTGATCCGTGTTGACTTTCTGATCTTGAAAATACATTTGGAAATCCTATCCTTTCTTCATTTTTCTTGTGTTTTCAGTCATCGCCGCACCCTGTCTTTTTACAGCCTATGATGATCCCTATCAAACCTTTGTATGTTCAGAAATCGTCGCACTCTGTCTGTGGAAGCCAGTGCGAGGACATCGCACTGTGTATTTACCCCTGCTCACGACGATCCTTGATTTTTGCACTGTGTAGTTACCCATGCTTGCAATGATTCTTGTAGAATTTTTTGGAGGGGCAGTCAAATTTTTCTTCTTTACCCAGATCTGTGATTTAGCTTTGGGGTGAATTTTTTATATTGATTATGGTCTTTTTACATTCTGCTTGACAACTTAGAATATGATTTTAGCCATTCTTTTCTTGGTTTTTTCTTTGTTTTCTTTTGAAAGATTTGGTCTCTTGCTTTGAGTGTCTTTCAGTTACAAAGCGTTGTTTTTCTTTAGAATTGTTTAGTGAAAGAACACTTATTTTTTCTGAATAATTCATGTTAAAAGAGAAACTTAGTTTGGGTTGTTTTTGTTTTGAAGTGATTTTCTATTGCTTTTAGCTATCTTTGAAAACAAAAAAAAATAATTTCTTTCTTTACATTAGATTGAGGGCATCCTTGTATTTGAAGTAGCGGAATTGCATGATTTTTGGCATTTTTGGTCTTGAATTCTTAAAAAATTTCCCCCTCATGGTCGGGGGGGGGGAAGAATCGTGTATTGGTGTACAGTATCTTTAGCTCATTTCTTGAAGCTCTTGATATTGATGAGTTTAATAAAATTTTGGGACATTGTACATCTGGGAATGATAAATGTTTTCTCCTTCTCGTAATATAGATTTCATCGAAGTGAAATATTTTCATTCTCATTTCTTTGCATTGTTTAGAGTCAGTCAAAACACCATTTATTCCACGCCATTTTCCTCTTGAGTAAAAAACAACCTTAAAATAAAGCGCTAAACTAAAATTTATTAGACATTTTCTATATTTTCTGGTAGCAATTCTACATTAGCTTAGGGTGTAGGGATTTGGAATAGTTGTGAAAGATAACTTTCCAGAGTTGTAAACAAACATAGTATCTTGTGATAGGGAGAGTTCAAATCCAATTGCTACATTTTGACCTAGGAAGCCCTTATAACATAAGGTTCAAACCTGAGGTCGCATTAATACTGGTAGAGTTACTCACCCTGCTTTGTCAGTCTTGGTGTAGAGATTGAGCGTATTATTGGGGGTCACTTGAGGGTATACCCACGATTATGTGTGGGAGCCTTTCGAGTTGATTTTGGGATAGATACCCTGCCTTTGTGCGTGGATCAAACTGTGGACTTTTTCCCCAGGCATCATTGTTGTAATTGGTAACCTTAGTAGCCTATCTCTTTAGGGTCTTTACACGAGGTGACTGTGGAGGGGAAAGTATTCACGGTACCTGGAATCGATGTTGGCCAAACTCACTTAGGATCCTTGGAGGGTATACCCATGATTATGTGTGGGAGCTTGTACCAGGGTGTGAGTTTGTTAAGCAAATCGTCAATGTAACTTTTCCACCCGCTCTATCTCAGCCTCTTCTTACATTATTCTCATGATGCTGGATTTCATCACCAACTAGTGCATTCATTGTGAGAAGGTTTTGTTTGTTTGCTTGCTTCCTGGATTTTTATCCTGTGCTGTTTGTTTAGTGGACTTTAGGTCAAATATGTGTTTAATGGCATCAGTTACTGAAATGACCAATGAAGGAACCCCTACTCCAGAGGAACCTTTTGTTTTTCCTTCTTACAGAAACATTGCTTCTCCTCACATTGCTACTTTGAGCCTTCCACGCCTCACGATTGGATTGTCAATGTGGTTTTTTTCCACTTAGGTAATCCTGAATGCAGTAAGTGCTTCGATCGTAAGCACTTCCCCCAAAGAACATCAACCTCATGTTGATCCTTCACCTCCTTTGCTAGTAAAATCTTCTTCGCCTCCTTCACTGGCTAGGTCTTCTTCCATTTCATCTTCTTCGCCGAGTGAAAGATATAAAGTTAGTAATTCGGTTAATTAGAAGAATAAGAAAAGGAAGATTAAGAAGAAGAAAAATAAGCAAGGGTCCACAATTCCAACCACTACCAAACATGTTGGAAAACCACCAGTTATTGATAATCGTGTTGGGAGTGTTGATGGTGCCAAGATCACCCAAACAACCGGTAAGCCCAAGTACCCTTGGAGGCTTTGTAAGGGTATCCATTTTCTTAAGTATTTCCCTAGTCTATCCAAGGTTATAAAAGCATGGTATACATGCCCTCACCGACCCATGTCGTCAGCCTCTGAACAACATGTTGATGACCTCCCATCAACTAGTCATGATACAGTTGGGAAGAAGAAAAGTAAAGTCAAGTTCTTGTGTATGTTATGCAAAGGGATTCATCTAACTCACCTTTTCCCTCGTATGGATGAAGCCTTGAAATTACTGTAAGACATGACTATTTCACAGCCTCAGCTTCCAGTTGCTTACCGTAAGCTTTCTCTTGACCCCCCTGTAGTTGATGGAATGATCACTACGGTCTCTTCATCGATCATTCCAGTTGATCATGTGGTCAATCGATTCACGTCCTTACTTGAACCAGTTGACAAAGTGGTTGATCTAATACCATCCTCGGTCGATCCCACTCTCTCATTAGAGAGTGAAACCCAAGCGATCGATATGTTTCAAACCATCAACCCCATTCTCCCCTTGGAGAATGCAACTCAAGTGGTCGATATGATGTCATCATCAGTCGATCCTACACTCCTGCTAGAGAGTAATCCTGATGTTTCTCACATTTTTCTCATTGATACAGTCTCTACCCTGCTAGGGGGCATTCCTCCTTCTCCCGTAGAACCCCCTCCAAGTAATGAGGCCATCCTTTTCGATTGGGGTGCGCTAATTGGACCTCATCTCCCCTCTCACATTCCTTTCCATATTACAGTACAGGTTTTTGGTTGGGACGTTCCCCAAACGTTGATAGATGAAGGTGCGTCCGTTAGTATTTTTTCCTCTATTGCTTGGCAAACTTTGGGTTGTCCTCAACTTGCGTTGGTTACGTAGAATATGTTATCTTTTAACAGAAGAACCAGGCAACCTTTAGGGACCCTTCCTCATTTTCCTTCAACTTTGGGAGGGAAAATTGTCTTTATTGATGTCATAGTAGTCCAAGACCCCTTGGATTTCACTTTACTCCTTGGGAGAGACTATGTCTATGCCATGAAGGCTATCGTGTCTACTCTTTTTAGTGTGATATATTTCCCTCACGATGGAAGGATTGTGACTATTGATCAACTTTCATTCGTTATTCCTAACTTGACCTCAATGGAATCCCTAAACGGTTCTTATATGCAGACGGTATCGCCCCTCGCCACAGGTCAATTATGTGGCGTTGTCTACCATGCCTTCAGTTGTCGATGAAGATGGGCCTCTCACTATAAGCTCGGTCTCTTGTGACTTGGATTTGGTAGTTGAAATGGTGATCTCTTCGATGGGACTTTTAGATCTTGATCTCCTCACCCTTGTCGCGACCCTCGACATGTGTTACTTTTAGAGTGGTTTCCTTCCGTCAAGTGAAGATTTCTTGGGTGCCATGACCGAGTGTTGTCCCTTGACATGGTTTCCTTCCAGAGCTTTGTCCTCTTGGAAGCCATGATCAAGAAGAGAGTCTTGATCATAGGTTTTCTGATTTCAAGCTCGTTAAAAAATGAAACCAACTTTGAGCATGGTTTTCTAATTTCAAGATCGTTAAAAAATGAAACCAGTTGTGAGGATACTTTTTGTGTCTCTATGGAAACCTCATTAAAAAATGAAACAGAGGTTACGAGGATAGTTTTTGTGTCTCTGTTGAAACCTCGTTAAAAAATGAATTATAGTTCACAAGGATAGTTTTTGCGTCTCTGTGGCAACCTCGTTAAAAAATGAAACAGAGCTTACGAGCATAGTTCCTATTTCTGTGTTGAGCTTGTTAAAAAATGAAACAGAGGTATGGGGATTGAACTTGGATTCTCGAGCATAGTTCCTATTCCTGTGTCAAGCTCATTAAAAAATGAAATTGATTTTTTTCCTCCTCTCTGTTTGAGTCAAGTCTTTCGCCTAGTATTTGAAGCTTCCTTTCATTCGCCTTTGCAGTTGGATGAAACGAAGCTTGGGGGGCATTTTATTATAGCCTCTAGACTTCATGCTAAATTTGAGTCGCTAGCTCCTTAAGTTGGGGGCTAAGTACCAACCATCCCTATGTTATGCGTTGAGAATTCCAAGCATAGTTTTCTATGGTTCAATCTTGTGTAAAAATGAAACCACCTACCTCAAGYATAGTTTCCTCTGGTTCAAGATCGTGTAAACATAAAAMTAGGTCCAAGCATAGTTTTGTTTAGTTTTAATCTTGTGAAAAAATAAAATCTATCCCAAGCATAGTTTTGTTTTGTTTTAAGCTTGCGTAAAAATGGAAACAATCCTGAGCTTAGTAGTTGTTCTTTCTCGTGATCATAAATAAAAGAGAATGTAACCGAGTAAACTTTTATCACTTTTTCGGACTTGTAAAGGTTATATGAAAAAGGAACCCCCTGGAGTTCCCTTTAATCTCTTTTCAGACTCTCTAAACATGAAAAGATTGCTGAGCAATCTTGTTCTTTTCACACTCGTTAAAGTATTTGAAGAAAACATCTATTGAGAGGTAGTTTATCTATTTTTCAGTCTCATCAGACTACTTTATGAAAAAGGACATTTTGGAGTTTTCTTTAAGTGTTTTTCAGACTCTCTAAACATGAAAAACCCCTGAATTGTCTTTCCTTGGACTTGTAAAACAAACATCGAAAGGCCCATATGGGATCGAACCACTCCTTCTTAGGGTTTGTTAAACATACTCTGAGGGACTCATCCAAAGGATGAGCTTACATTTCAAGCATATGTTATCCTCCTCAAGCTTGTGTAAAAATAAAGAGGTACTCGCCAGAAATGGTGGGGGGGAAATTGGGAAAGAAATGTGTCTAAACATGTATTCTATGGAAGAGTCACTTTTGAACATGACACCCTTTCACTCGATTTTTGTCTAGGTTGGATAATCCACTTGTCTCTTGATCATACTACTTTATAATATTACAAGTTGGTCTATGATCCCTGTTGTTGAGTCAGTGTTTCCAAGACAGTTGTTGTGTCGTCAATATGTTCAAAGAAAATTTCAACTCGGAAAGCCTTCTATTGTGTCGGTCATTTCTGCAGTCCTTAAGCCTTCTATTGCATCGGACATCCCTGGGTCAGTGCTAAATCACTTGTTATTTTGATCTACTTCAAATCTTGTTACCTGTTTTGTGTCATTGATGGGTGATACATTAAGGCCCTCATATGACGAGTCTTTTCCTGTCGACTTCAACTCATTATCCAAGAATTAGACTTAGAAACTAATTGGTACCTTGGAACTTGCATGCCTCAATGGAAGGTTTCCTCGCTTTCGACAGTGGGTTTTCATTATTGACCTCTGATCTGGAGATTACGTCGAGTGTTCGACTTTAGATCATTAATTCACATTTGTTGGATTGTAATAGAGTACATTGGGAGTCATTGACATTAATGGTGATTTCCCTCACACTTTTTAACAGTATACACTAATGACCGATAATCAAGTGGTTTCTACCATGTTCGACTTCAGCACATGTATTTGCATGGTTAGATTCGTACTTTAGAGTGATGGAGAAGAAGACCTTGGATCTTTTCTGTCAGATTCAAGTTGCATTGGAGTATATTCAGATTGTACTGTTGCATAGATCCACAGTGTATGTCTCGTGGCTATGTTCAAATTTGAGTCTTTACCACATAGATCCACAGTGTATTTTTGGTGGCTATATTCATATTTGAGTCATAATGGCATGGATCCATAGTGTATGTTTAGTGGCCATGACCTGTCTTACTTGACATGGATCTTTGCATGTCAACATTTATGCTTTGAGTCATTTGTATTCTGAGTATGGGAATTCCTACCTTAGTGATGATATATTATTGTACTGTATTTCCTTGTTTATTGGCAGGTTTCTGACCAACTTTTCCTTGTTCCCTACACACACTCGACAAATTATTTCAGCTATCACTCTGTTATAACTTCATACTTTGGGGGGATCTCTGTTACACATTATTTTTGTCATCCCTATGACCTTTAATGATGTAAACCTATATGTTGTCTTCATAGGGATTAGTGTCTTTTCCTTATTTGTAAAAACTTTGCCTGAGAGAAAAGAAAGGAGAAGAACTTTTCCTGAGAGAAAAAGTTGTCTTTTCCTTTGTAAAAACCCTAGTAAGGAGGATCGTTGCACCCTGCCCAGTTATAGGGGTGTGATGATCCTGGATCGATGCATGTTGTACTGAACCTGGACTGCAACGTCATCGGACTCTGCTTAGTTATAGGGGTGCGATGATTTTCATATGTGGGAAAAATGAGCATCTTCTCAATGATTCTAGAAGGAGAAGCTTCTATGGTGAGGTGGCCTTCAATCAATTTGGATCTTACTCACTTTTTTTATTTAGTGGGTGTTGGTGTTAAATATTGTCAATTAATTAATTAACCAACAATTTAATTGTCAACCTGGGGCTTGTAAGCTTCGAGGTGCAGGCACAGGAAACACAGGATTAAAGTGAAACTAGCTTAATCTAATGCTTGAAAAGGAAACACACAACTGGAATTGAATCTAATTAAGAAAGCAGGAAATTGCATGAAATAAATCTAATTATGAAAGCATGAAATTGCATAAAATGAATCTAATTAGGAAAGCATTAAATTGCATAAAAGACAAATAATACATAACAAGCAACTAGTGAGCTCGCATGAAATCAACACCACTAACTCATAATAAAGAATCCTCTACTCAATATGGAGAAATCAAAATGTCAATATTAAATCATAAACTCTATTACATAGCATTCCAATCCAACCTCTATAAAATGAATAACTCACTCAATCATTCACACACTTATTAATTCCATTCTTTCACTAACTCCTACTCCACTAATTCTTACTCCCTCACTAATCCCCACTAATCTCAAATGGAGAGAGAGCACCCCTTTATACATGAGTTTCTTTGAAAAGAGGATAAGCAACTAATAAATGTAGATCCACTTTTCTCTCAAGTAGGTACAACCAATTTTCTAATAATTACATAATATTTATCTCTACAAATCCTCACAAATCCTTAATATCTTTAATAAGAAATTCTATCCATATCTCCATGATCTTTCTCCTTTGAATATGCTTGAATAATTATCCTCAAATCTTTCTCCTTTGAATATGCTTGGAGAAAATATTCGAGAAGCTTTAATAATCCTTTTGTTGGAGTCTTCAAATATTCCTACACATTACAAAACTCATCCAACTTTCAGATATACATGAAAATATGTAAATTTTCTAATATTTAATCACAAATTCTCTTTTAGTACTAAAATAAATGATTTGGAAAATAATAAGGCTAAACCCATATTTAATTATGAAAATGATATTAATGAATGGTTTATCGAGTGGTAGAATATGGATAAATGTGAGGAATGGTGAAAGGAAAAGAGGATGAAAATGCGACAATACTGAGACTCAATAGTGGGATCATCCTAACCTCCTCACCTTATCCTCTTCAGCTTATAAAAGAAGAGGAGCTCTCATGGAGAAAGTTAGATTGGATGGAACTTGGAGCTTGTAGATTGGAAATTTGGCTTGATATTGTTAGCTTGGTTAGAGTGGCTTTGAGCTTTGCTTTGTCAAGATAGATTGTGAGTGATTTTCAGATCCATAGTCTCAGAATTCTTGGAGCGGAAGTGTGTGGGTAACGAGGGACAGTTGGAAGGGATCTTACGACATCAAGGCTTTGGTTGTAATATCTCTTTCTATTATTTAATACAGATGCACTTTTCTTTCCTATATGAATCTTATTTTTCCATATTGTATGATTCCTTGATCACATACATAGTTTCATATCAAATATTTCTTGTATTATTCTTGTCTTCGTTGGCTTGTGTTTATTTGTAGATATTTCTCCATAAGCCTCGCGACGGATCTTGGATTGCATTGGTGAAGTCAGATCTTTGATATTTAAAAGGTATGTTCTAGATCCATTTCTCATTTGATAATTGAAATATAAGGAAAGAGTAGTGCACTGTCTTATTTTGTTCTAGTTTCGTAGTGAAGCTAGGGAGATCTGTTTGTGTCCACACTTACCGATTAATATGATAACAATGATATGGAAGAAATATTTTCATAGGTACGGGGTAGACAAAACCAGAATGATAGATCCAATCTCCATTGTACCCGGTGCAAAAAAGAATGGGTCACATAAATCAAAATAATGCAGAGTACCATGGGACAAGATCAGAGAAGACAAATAGAATGAGAAAGAAGATAAAGGCAAACCCACATAACAAACAAAAGGTAATCCACCTGAATCTACCCATTACATTGTTTCTCACTGCAATATACGAGTAACAAAATATTTATTTAACACTACACACGATCCTCGGAAAGATACATGGCTTCTTGAAACAAGTGCAACCTCTCATATGACATTCTGAAAATATTTTTTTGAAGACTTCAATGACAATGTAGATGACATAGTTTATTTTGCAAACAAGTCCAACCTCAAACCCTCAAGAATAGGCACCATTAGGATTAAGTTGCCTGGACTCCTGGATTTTCTTATGGACAGTGTACTCTATCTTCTTGAGTTGAAAAGAAGCTTTTTTTCCCTTGTGCTCATCAAATAGCAAGGCCACTATGCTCACATGATTGGTGGCAAAGTTGAAGTGTGAAAGGATTTTGATAAAATGCTTGTTATGACCGTAATGGAAGATGGAAGATTGTTGAAGCAGAATAGGACATCTTCCCATACACACAATGTTGCATACCTCTCTGATCACGGTGAAGGTATAATACCATCTAGTCTTTTGTGGCATGCTAGATTTGGTCATATCAATTATGAAAGTCTTCGTTTAATGATAAAGAATGGTATTTCCGGTCTGCCTACCATTCCTAGAAAACTAAAACAATGTGATGCTTGTATTCTTGGAAATCACAACAAACAACCTTTCCATGATTCTACTTCTAGAGAAAGTAGAAGACTTGAACTTATTCATTCTTATTTATGCGGCCCTATGCATGTTCCTTCTGCAAATGGAAATAAATATATAATGTCCTTTATTGATGATTACACCAACATGTGTTGGGTGTGTTTGTTGAAAGATAAGTCACAATCTTTTGAAACATTTAAAATTTTTCATGTATGGATTCAAAATGAAGCTCAATCTCATATTGAATCTCTTTGCATTGATAAAGGAAGATAATATACATCTAATGAATTTGAAATTTACCTTCTCCAACATGGAATCAAACACCAAACAACAGTTCCATACAATCCTCAAAAAAACGGTGTATCCAAATGAATGAACACGACACTCCTAAATATGGTTCGTTCCATGATGTTTTTCAAGAATGTTAAATTGATATTTTGGGCTGATGCAATTCTATGTGCAGTTTATGTCAAAAAAAAGTTTCCATATCATGCTATAAAAAAAAACACTGCATATGAAATGTGGTATGGCCACATTCCTTCGGAGAGACTGATGGGTGTTCTATATGCACTAAAAACACAAAAAAAACACTCAATTAAATTGTCAACCGAGGGTAAGTAAACTTAGATTTGTAGCAATATATATGCCAAGGTTGAAGGGATGGAGGTAGTATAGTATAACTAAGGAAGTGGCTATCTAAGGGCTAATCTATTCAAGCAAAGACTATTAATGAAAAAACCCTACTTAAGAAACTTAAAATGATTACCCTAAGTAACTTTTGAACAAAGGATCGATTGATAGTCCTAAGAAATAAAATGAAAACCCTACTTAAAGAAAACTAACTTAATCATAAGAAAAAACAAACTATCTACCTAATAAGAAATAACAACAACAAACTACTTTTAATTAACCTACTCAAATCAATAACTATCCTATGAAAGCAAGTAAATAGACAAGAAACTACCCTATCAAAGCAAAATATACAAGCAAGCAAATACCCTATTAAAGCAAGACAGACAAGAAAGCAACTAACTAATTAACATATGATAACTTCTACAGCAAGTAAACTAATTAAGATTACTCAATAAGCAACTAATTAAACTAAGAAGCAAGTGAACTCTATTCTTAAATTAAACTTCACAACTACTTCTAATTTATGAAAGGAAATCTACTAAAAAGCATTATGATAATAAAAGGAATTAACAACTAATATTTAACCTATGATAAGCAAACTATTCCTTAACCTACCAAAGAAAAAAGACTATCTATCCTACAAAAGCAAGGAAACTATCTTCTAATCTATGAAAGCAACAAAACTCAAATATAGTGTTGATGGTTATGTGAATGTCTCTGGTGTCTTATAATATCATGATGGCATTTAACAATGAACGATAATTCAAGAGGGATAAAATTGATATTGACTTCGATAGCAAAGTGAAAAGTGTGAATTAGACAATACAATGAAAACTTAGCCATTATAGAAACAACATCAACTATCCTGCATATCCATGTGATTATTAATCATGCATTAATCATCAACAGTATAAAGATACTATTATAGTAAATACAATTGCATTCTATACTAATTAATCAAACTCATACTACACTAAACTCAATAATCAACTTTGAATTGAAGTTGCAACTTATATCTAAGAAAGAAATTGCATAAAGTAAACTAAACTAGTCCTATTTTAACAATTCAAATTGCAAAAGAGGAAATGCTCATAAAACATAAATTAAATACTATTTCAGCATATGACAAGAAAGAAAATGAGCAAACTAAATGTCAATTTAAATAAGCAAATCTAAATAACAACTACATAGACAAACTAGAATTGAAAACTAAAGACTAATAACTATCCATCCACCGAAACCCTGTCAAAGAAATCATGAATTAAAAACTTTGTTTTTATCATCTATTTTAGCATAAAAGAAAATCTAATTTATCATCTAGTTATACACAGGGTTAGTATCTAAGCTTGCAAGCTAGTTCCTACTGATTACAAAGTCATTGCATACTAACACAATCCTTCATAATAACCCAGACTGTTGGTGGGCCCCCCAGCAAGTCGTGGTTACTCTTCAAAGGCGAACCATGAGCTTCAACAACACGAATTCACCATTAAAATCGAAAACGCGGTCTTTACACAGTTTTAGCAAAATGAAAATAGCAAAACAGAGCGAAATTGTCTTTTTCTCTCTAACTCTACTTAACAATTGTCTGACCACCGAGGTGGTATTTATAAGTTTACAGACTGAGAGGTTGACCACTGGAAGGGTCGATCCTCTCTAAAAACAACAAATGGCATTTAATTCGCTCTAACTGTCGATGGCTTCTAGAAATAGGGGAAGCCAATAATCGCTTAGTATAAAAAACCAAACCGAGTTGTCAGAAGCTCAGTAGCTGGAGGCCATGAGCACAAGCAAAACCCATGTCTCTTATTCACCCATCGCTGGCCCCCGATACCATAACCGCCAAATCGCCCATCATTTTTGTGCAGGGCGGAGTGTCGGATGGAGTATCGGATTGAGTGTTGGATGGAGTACCGAACGGAGTGTCGGATGCAGAAACGAGCTGCAATTTTGCCTTGTGATGCACAAAACGTGAATTAGTTCCCTGGAGTCATAAAAATATACTGAATCATACTCAAAATCATCATAAAACACGAGTTATACATACTTGGTATGAATCATAGTGATTCGACATAAAAAGCTCTTCAAAACTCTTCAAAACAGGAAAACGCATATACATATCGGTCAAAAAGGATCTAATTACCGTCATTAAATCGATCGTATCACGAGCCCAACATTACCCCCACACCTAAGATTTTGCAGGTCCCACTGCAAACGAAAAGAAATTTCCCCTCATGAATAAGCTTTCTAAGGAGGATCATCTTTAGAAGCTTCTCCTTCTTGCTGTGAATATTTTGTCTTATGCCTCTTATGTTGCTTCAGTTGTGATTTGAGGTTGCGGTTGGATTTGGTCATCTCATCAACCAACCGTTGAAAGGAACTTACCTTTTCTTGGAGGACTACATTATCATGGTGAAGATGTGTATCCAAAGTTTCCCTATCTTTCAATTGTTGCAGCAACTGAAAATTTTCTTTTTGTAATTTCTCCATGATCCAGGTGGATATTAGTGGCCACCCACCTTTTCCAGCTGGTTCAAAACAACTTTCTAGAAATTTTGATAATTTACTATTTTTAGCAGTTTTTTGGGTCCTGAACTTCCGGAGCCATTTTGAGGCCCTAAACGACGTTTTTTGGGGTATGTTGAGTTCAAAAAATTTCATTGTGAAATTTTGTGAAAATTTTGTATTCCTCGGATAGATCTTTCCAATGGGCTATCATACGCCTAAAATGGAGATCATATGCAAAAGTTACGACCCCGGGAAGTTGATGTACTGACTTACCCAAATGGGGCCCACATGACTTTTGGCGCTTCATCTCCTAGGGTTAGGTTTTTGGATGTTTAGGAAACTCTTGTTTATTGTAAAAAGGCCTTGAGAGCCTCATGGTAATCATCTTCTTGTGAATGAGCGCAATTGTCACATCTCTTCTCAGAGATAAGCCGCCACCATTCCAGCAAGCTTGTTTCCGCTGCATTTTACAGTTTCCAGCGTATTTCTTTATTGAATAGAAAACCAGTTTTATTGTATCTCTGTTATCTTGTGTTAAGCACATGTTAATAATCTGTATTCATTTTGTTCTGCTCATAAAATTTGGATCAGTGGTATAAGAGCGGTCTGCTCCTTGTCGTCTTAATGCATGTCCCCAACAAGGTCGGAGTACAAAGACTTGGGTCTCAAGCTTGTTTCTCTTGAGGACAAAAGATCTTGCATACCCAAGCGACCTCTCATGGCAGGAGAAAATAAAGATGATGGGACATGAGATCCTTTCAAACTATTGATTGAGGAAGCCCTCACGCAACAGAGGAACACGCAAATCCTTCGACGGCTACCAACAGGGGATGCATCTTCTTCGAACGGAGGCGCCGACCCCTTCAAGGTACAAGTAAACTTTGATGTTCCTATATTTGAAGGTCAGATAGACGCAAATAATGTAGACAAGTGGTTGAATCTACTAGAAGGTTGTTTTTCTGTCCATAACTTTTTGAATAGAGAAAAGATTACTTTTGCACTCCTCAAAGTCGTTCCCCATGTCAAAGATTGGTGGGAAACGTTCTGTGAGAAAAAGGAAATAGAGGAACCCTCATTATTTTTAGTCACGGCCACCTGGGAATCCTTCAGGGATGCTATTAAGGAACAATACTACCCTGTCATAAGTTATGACGACTTGTATACCAAATGGACCACATTGCGACAAGAAAGAGACCAAGCAGTGCTAGATTTCACAAATATCTTTCATACCTTGCGCACCAAGATGGGTATCAAAGATTCAGAGTGACATCTGGTGCTCAATTATCATGGTGCTCTACATAGATACATCCAGATCGAAATGGAATTTCTAGATATCTCATCCTTGGGCGTGGCCTATAGATATGCCGTCAAAATCGAGCAGAAGCTCAAATAAAAGACACGACTATTTGGGCCTAGGAACCCCTCACAACAAAAGCCAGGAAAGGGCAGCCCCAACCCACAGAACAAAGGATAGAGCAATAATGGATAGTATCAGGACAACCAGTCCAAGCCGCAAGCAAAGAAGGACACCAAAAAGACAAATAAAGACACCGGGAAGTGGTGTGACTTCCGTAAGAGCCCTTGGCATAACACTGTTGATTGTCACTCAAAGCAGTCACTGGTGGCCGAAGTGAAAGCCTCTGAATTAGATGCAGATTCTGACTCTGAGCCAGAACCAGAAAGGGGAAGATGGATCATTGACGTAGAACCTAATGCCACCATTGCTACCACCAAGCTCCACCCTGGTGAACCAGACGAGCCAGAAGAAGGAGAACACCTCTTCCATTCACAGATGTGGGTAAAAGGCACCCCGCTGCACTTCATCGTTGATAGCGGTAGCCAGAAGAACCTCATCTCAGCAGAGGTCATCAAGCGGCTGGCCCTGCCAACAATGCCGCACCCACAACCCTACACCATTGGATGGCTCCACCAAGGAAGCGATCTCCGCGTCAGCCAACAGTGTCGACTGTCGTATGGCATCAAGCCCTTCAAAGATGAGGTATCGTGTGATTTTTCTCCTCTCGAAGTTTGTGATGTTCTTTTGGGCCAACCTTATTTATGGAAACATCATGCTGTATATGAGTCTAGGCCTCGTAGTGTTATTATTACTTTGAATGGGAAATTGTACAGGATACCCAAGGCAGTCCCACTTAGTGCTATTTCCTTGATCTCTGCTAAGCAATGCAGGAAGGCCATCTCTCAGACGGGGAAGTTGATATTCTTCGTGATTCTCTCTCAGATTAAGTGAAATATCACAGCCACATCTAGGGTCTCTAGGACTGACCTCTCCACATAGCAGAAGCAAGTAGATAAGGTCGTGGAAGAGTACTCAGATATCTTCTCCTCACCTACAGGGGTACCTCTGCACTGCCAGGTCAAGCACCCCATCGATCTGACCCCTGACGCACCGCTACCCAATGGGCCAGCCTATCGTCGCTCTTTGTTAGAGAATGAGGAGATAAAGAGACAGATCCAATAACTGCTCCACAAGGGGAACATCCGTCCTATCTCATCACCTTGTGGGAGCCCTATCATGATGGTACAGAAGAAAGATGTCACCTGGTGACTCTGTATTGATTATCAGGCTTTGAATAAAATCACAGTCAGAGATCGGTACCCAATTCCCCGAATCGATGACCTCCTTGATCAAATTATGGGGGACAAATACTTCAGTAAGATTGATCTGAAGTCTGGCTACCACCAGGTCCCGATAGAACAAACAGATGTATGGAAGACCGCCTTCAAGTCAAAGGAAGGCCCTTTTGAATGGTTGGTCATGCCCTTTCATTTGAAAAATGCTCCAGCCGCTTTCATGAGGATGATGGACGATATCCTGTGACCATTCACCAATACTTTTGTAGTGGTATATCTAGATGACATTCTAATTTACAACAAGACTTGGGCTAAACACTTGCACCATATTCAGCAGGTTTTGCACACCCTGTGGCAGGACAAGCTATACGCCAACTTGGAAAAATGCTCCTTCGGCATGGGCAGGGTCCATTACCTGGGCTAAATCATTGATCAACATGGTGTACATGTGGATCCAACCAAGATCCAAGTCATTCGTGACTAGCCAGCCCCAACCACACTCATTGAGCTTCAGAGCTTCTTGGGCCTTGCCAATTTCTACCGCAGGTTCGTTCTGGGATTCTCCCATATTGCATGGGCCCTCAACCAAATAAACAGGGGTGGTGGTAAGGAGAAATTTGTGTGGGGTCGGTCCCAACAACAAGCGTTCAATGATTTGAAGCAACGCTTGTGCTTAGCCCCAATACTTTCACTACCAGACCTGCAACATCCCTTTGAGATTGAGATAGATGCTTCAGACTATGTTGTGAGCATTGTTCTCACTCAACACAACCACCCCGTGGCCTATCATAGTGAGACACTGTCAGATACTATCCGTAAGTACCCTACTTACGACAAAGAAATGTACTCCATTATGAAAGCCTGTCACTAGTGGAGACATTACATTCTTGGGAAGGAGACAATCATCCACACTGATCATAAGCCACTACAGTTCATGCAGACACAGGGAAAATTGCAGAATGATCGCCATTAAAAGTGGTCCACATACTTGCAACAATTCCACCTCAACATCAAGTATAAAATAGGAAGCACCAATCGCATCGTTGATTTCCTCAACAGAACACCAGTCGTGGAACTCACCATGGTGCTAGACTCTTGCGGCCATGAGACCTCTGGATGGCCCCAACTCTATGAGACAGACCCTGACTTCGCCACCACCTACCAAATTTTGGGTGCAAACGCAGTTGTCAATAATTTCCATCTTCAGGATGGGTTGTTGTGTTGTCTGGGCCATATCTGTGTTCCATCAAGCAAGCGAGTGAAGCTGATCTGGGAATCCCACTACAGTTGGGTGGCATGACACTTCGGTGTCGAAAAGACAGTGGCAATGCTACAGAAACATTTCTACTAGTCGAAACTTTGACAAGAGGTCAACAAGTATATCAGGTCATGCACTGCCTGTGCTATTGCCAAACTGACCACTAAGAAACAGGGCCTGTACACCCCTCTTCCTACTCCTGACAGGCCATGGGAATCCATATCAATGGACTACATGTCGAGCCTCCCTTCCACCAAGTGGGGAAATGACTGTGTTTTTGTGGTTGTTGATCGCTTTTCTAAGATGGCGATTCTGGTTGCCAGCAAGAAGAGCATCACAACAGAGGCCACTGCCAAGCTCTTCTTTGAACGAGTCTGGGTACATTTTGGAATCCCAAAAACCATTGTCTCAGATCAGGATAGTCAATTTCTCAGCACATTATGGTTGAGCCTCTGGTCATTGCTGGACACCAAGCTCACCAAATCCACGACCTTCCACCCCCAGACAGATGGCCAAACCGAGGTTGTAAATCGAATGATTGTGCATATCCTTTGCATGTATAATTCAAAGCACCCCCGCACATGGGATGAGAGCCTTCCCTATGTCCAACATAGCTACAACTGAGCCCTGCATAGCTCAACCGGCCACAGCCCCTTTCAGGTGGGGTTGGGATTCCAACCATTGGGTCCCATAGATGTTGTACTTCCCCTTGCGGTCACCTCGACCGACTCATCTCCTGCTCCAACTGAAGCTGACAAAGCCACCCGGTTCATTGAGCGGATCTAGCACGTCCACCAACAGGTTCAAGATATCCTACATAAGTCCAATGACAAGTACAAACAACGCCATGATCAACATCGGGTGCCACATAAGTTTCAGGTGGGCGACAAAGTTTGGTTGCACTTGCAGAAAGAACGCCTTACAAGACCCCATCGAAAGCTTCGCCCACTCTGTTATGGGCCGTACACTATCACCAAGGCCATGGGGGATAATGCTTTTGAGCTCAACATTCCTCCTTTCCTTGGCCTGCACCCAGTGTTCAACGTGGACCTCCTTCGGCCTTATTTCCCACCATTATTGGACACCTCAGACGTAGCAGAACAACTGACACCAACAAAGATCAACCCCAACTGCATACAACATGCATCCAGTGATCAAATTGTGGACACACAGATCAAGGGAACTTGACAACAAAGGATCCATCTTTATCGAGTCGTCAAAGCAGGGCAGCTCCTGCACCAAGGCAAGTGGCTAACCCGAGGCCAAATTCAGCAGAAATTTCCTCATCTGATGGGGGAACTCAACGCAATGGAGACTATTTCTTCCTAAGGAGGGAGGATTGATCCAGGTGGATATCGGTGGCCACTCACCTTTTCCAGCTAGCTCAAAACAACTTTCTAGCAATTTTGATAATTTACTATTTTTAGCAGTTTTTTGGGTCCTAAACTTCCGGAGCCGTTTTGAGGCCCTAAACGACGTTTTTTGGGGTATGTTGAGTTCGCAAATTTCATCATGCAAATGTTGCAGTCCTCAGATAGATATTTCCAATGGTCTATCATACCCCTAAAACAAAGATCGTATGCACAAGTTACGACCCCGGGAAGTTGATGTATTGACTTACCCAAATGGGGCCCACATGACTTTTGGTGCTTCATCTCCTAGGGTTAGGTTTTTGGATGTTTAGGAAACTCTTGTTTATTGTAAAAAGGCCTTGAGAGCCTCATGGTAATCATATTCTTGCAAATGAGTGCAGCTATCACTTCTCTTCTCAGAGATAAGCCGCCACCATTCCAACAAGCTTGTTTCCGCTGCATTTTACAGTTTCTAGCTTATTTCTTTATTGAATAGAAAACCAGTTTTATTGTATCTATTCTATCTTGTGTTAAGCACCTGTTAATAATATGTATTCATTTCATTATGCTCATAAAATCTAGATCACTCCATGGCTAGAGCAAGATCAGATATCTCGGAAGAAGGCTTAGATCCCTTGAAATATGTAGAGTGTCTATCATTCTTAGGATCTGGGGTAGGCATTGGTGAGGTAGGAGTAATAGGGGGTTGATGAAGAGAAGTAGGTTCGGATTTTGTCTTCCTTTGAGGCTTCAATTCATTTGCAGATAATTCCCTAAGTCTTTTGTGAGGACTCTCGAGATCGGAGGACACTTGGATAGGGTCTGGAGTGGTCAAGGATTTTGCATAAGGTTTTCCTCTTGTGCTCCGGGTACTCTTTCGAAAGGGTCCTCTATTAAACCGATTAGCTCCTCTCCTATTTGTGGGAACTATAGGAAATTCTTTTTGAATCACTTCTTGTAGATTTTTGTGTGTAGGTTCAAGATATATTGAAGGCATCTGAAGACCAGCAATAGGCTTTCTTTGATCTTTACTCTTGGTCTTTTTACCCGATGAGGCTGCAGGGGTTTCAACAAGCTTCTTGGATTTTTGTTCCGGTAAATAAATGGTTTGTGCAGGAGGGTTTGGAGTCCTTGGAGAGCGTGGCTTGGATGGAGAAATAGTCCTTAGACCAAGTGTCTTTTTGCCAATCTTAATTGTCAAGTGAGGGTTTGCAAATTGATAAATGAATTCATCCCAAGTTTTCCCCTGTTTTTATAATTCGGCTAAAACAAGGAGTTTGATCAGGCCGTGGTGAAAGAGGATGTTGTGGGGGTTGGTTAGATTCTTCCTCACTTGAGAGGACATCTTATCCAAGCTCTTTAGAAAGTAGAAGGGAAAATTCAATGGTTTGTTGAACTGAAAATGAGCTAACAATATGAAATGTCAGGCTTTAAAGGTAGAATATCTACCTTCACATGTGATCAACCCGGTGATGACTATGAGAGGGTTGATCAATTCCTCTTTTATGCATTACTTGGAGTATCCTTTTTCTCCGAAGATGTTTTGGAATTCAGGTTTAGAGACCCTATTATAGCTTGAGCCCAACAACTAGTGGTTTTTAAACCATCTATATCCCACTCCTGGAAGCTTTGTGGCTACAACTATGGATTCTTTTGAGACCCCAAAGGTGAGAGTCCCCACGCGTGTTGTCTTCCCATCAAAACTGAGGGGAAATTGCATTGATATTCCATCGTCGTGGCCCTGCAAGTGGGATAAAAATGACCCCCATCCTGCACGCAAAAATACCTCCCTGCACTGTGTGAATTCAGAAATGGTGAAGAGGTTTTCATATGAAGAGGGCTCATACCTTTTGGGCATTGTGATGATGTGAAGGAATGGTCATAAGGAGAAATTTACCAAAAAAGGTTGTGATCGGGACAAGGGATGACGTGATATGAACAGAGGTCGAGCACAATTTGAACAGAGGAACAAAAACAGAGGCTGAGCGCGTTTTAAAACAGGAGCAAATGCAAATGGCAGAGGTGAATTGGAATAATAGGGTAACCCAATCCCATTTTTTAATGTGCCTATGGTGGAATTGGTTGCACACATGCATGCACGAGTTGCCATGTGTGAGCAAATTCGAATTTGAAGGCTCATTTTTGGGGGCAATCTTAATGTTGCGAAGTTAGATCAATGTCCAAGTCTTTTGACTTGGACATTTGATCATGAAAATGTCTAAAGTTTGCATCTTCAATCTTGATTGCCCTAAACCAATTCAATTAAAT
>ML796486.1:102350-131083 GCA_009831015.1 Picea engelmannii | reverse complement strand
CGAAAAAGGAACTGAGAGAGTTCTCTTTTAAGTGTTTTTCCAAACTCTATAATCCCGAAAAACCTTCGAGTTTTCTGTCTTTGGACTCGTTAAAGCACACATCGACAGGCCCATATGGGACTGAACCCTTACTTCTTCCGGTTTGTTAAACAAAGGAAGAGGAACTTACTGAAGGTAAGTTATATCGAGAATGTGTTATCCTCCTCAAGCTCATTAAATCAAAAAAAGGTACTCTTCTATCTGGATGGGGGAAAAAATTGAAAGGAGCAAGCCAAGCAGTCTCTTGAGAACATCATCCAACACTTCTTAGAGTCGCCCTTGAACACGACACTTTGTTATATGCATGCATCATAATCCGTTGAACCTCTGCACTGAGCCAATCCTTTGAGTTCCTTTCACTCCTTTGGGTCACCCGACGCAAGTCACAGTATCCACTGCATAGTTTTGGTCCATGTCATGTTTTGTCGTTGTGCCTCAGTGTTCAAGGGAAGTATCCGCCTCGAGAGTCAGCCATCCCAAATATCTTGCCTCAAAACCAGTGTCAGTCCATGTCCATTTGATCTGCCAATTACATCTCCATGTCTGTTTCATGTCGTTGATGGGGGATACATCAAGGCCCTCCCTCGACGAGTCTGTTCCTGTCGACTTCAACACATTATCCGGGAATCAGACTTAGAAACTAGTTAGTACTTTGGGACCTGCATGCCTTAATGGCAGGCCTCCTCACATTCGACAGTGGGTTTACATCATTGACCCCTAATTGAATGATTCCACGGATGTTCGACCTCAGCTCATCTATTCACATTCGTTGGAATGTACTAGGGTACCTTGGGAATCATTGACATTAATGGTGATCTCCCTCGCACTTGTTAGCGGTTCAGACCATTGACTGGTAATCAAGTGGTTTATGCCATGTTCGACGTCAAGACATCTATTCGCATGGTCAGATTCATACCATATTGGGATTGGTAAGAAGACCCTGGGTTGGGCGATCACTTTGATATGTACTTTTCCCAGGTTGCGATGGAGTTTTCTCTTGAAAAATGACACATACACTATAAAATAGATCCACTTTGTATTGGTCATGGCTATGTCTTGTCATCTTGTAGATCCACTGTGTATTCTTCGTGGCTACGATCAATCCGAGTCATTAGAGTATAGATCCACATTGTATCTTCGGTGGCTATACCTTTTTTATCAATACAATTATGGATCCGCAGTGTATTTTATGGCGGCCATATCCTACTACGTCTTGATCACCCAAGCATAGGTATGCCTGCCTTGGGTTTTGAAATATGTCATGATATTTGTTGGATGTTTGTGTGCAGCTTCTGTCAGGTTCTTCGAGTCTATACCCTTGCTTGTACGTCTACAAATTATTTCAGTTATCAATTGACATCTTCTAACTTCATACTTTGGGGAGCAATCTGTTACACGTCAAAATTACTCAGTTGGATAAGTGTCGCATGTTCCTCTCAATCGTTATAAGTGTCGCATCTTCCTTACAACTTTCGCAAGTGTCGCAAGTTGGTCACTAGTATCACAAATGATGTTCGAGCATACTGCCATGCCGACGACACTAAGGAAACACTTGGAACATCTCATGTGCTTGATTTGAAGAAGAAGAACTGGTTTACTGAAGTCAAATAACTCTTGACACCTGAAGAGAGCTCTGAAACATAGGTTTTGAGGGGGAGTGCTCCCCTATATCAGCCTAGGAGCGTTGGCGCTCCCCTACAAGGCTTCAGGGAGCGTTATAACACTACCCTGCCCCCTCTGAAGGAGCGTTTCTCATCTTGAGAGCGTTGGCGCCCCCCAAAGCTTACCAGGGAGCGCTACAATGCTCTGATGCCCCTTCTAAGGGAGCGCTGCCTAATCTGAGGCAGTAGTTGGCCCGTTGAGGAGAATAAGGGGAGGATCTTTCGAGATTAGGAGGTAGTTGTGTTAGAATTCTTGGTTTCATCAAGAGATCCATGATCTAAGGAGGAAGTTCCCAACTTGTTCTAAAGATAACTCAAGAGGTTAAGCTCCTCTTAACCTATATAAGCAGGCTCTATGATGGTAAAAAGGGGGAAGAACTGCTGGTATGAAACTTATGATCTTGGAGGAAACACACAGTCAGCCAAAGGAGAGTGATCAGTGAAGCTGTTGTTGTCCAGGTTGTGGATCTTTCAGGCAAGGGTTAGACAAAGAGGACCCGACGAAGCTGTCACATTCGCATCTACGATTGTAAGTACTGCTGTCGTTATTCTCATCAATATGACATGCTTGGCCTGTTTCTTTCTAGTTTGTGTATAATGTCACATGAACTTATCATTAATTGATAGATCTGTTTTCAAGCTAATATCAATAGAGTAGGAAGTGGTCGTATCTTGTTTTGTCCACAGGATCCAGCGAGAAGCAAAGGATCGAAGCGCAACTAGGAGCGTGCAGGGACAAACGTCGATAAAGAGGTACTTCTGTCATCCTTCCTTCTCATGTGTTAGTTTAGATAGATTTGAAAGGAAGTCAGTGTCCACATTGAGCATTTTCTGTCTAGAGTTAGGGTCAAGCCCTTAGAGGCGATCTACCTGTCCGCGGGGAGATTTTCCTACAACATCTACCACTAAGTGTAGATATGGGTTTTCATTGTATGCACAACCATCTATGTTAGTTTATGAATGGTATACCACTAAGTTGGAACCAATTCATAGATTTTCCTAGGGATATAATACTATGATTTTTGTATGGTTTATTCCTACAAAGAACATATATTTGCGACCATTGTTGGTGATCTTAGTTTTATTCTATATGACCTTCAAATGGTTTTGCCTCAGACTAAGATAATAATGCAAACAAGAAATAATGACATTGCATCGAATACGAGAGAACATATGAATTTTGACAGTATCCGGGTCTGATACTATGATTTTTGTATGGTTTAATCCTACAAATAACATATATTTGTGACCACTGCTGGTGATCGTAGTATTATTCTATATGACCTTCAGATGGAATCACCTCTGAACAAGGCAGACAAGAAATAATGCCATTGCATCGAATCCAAGAGAACCTATGAATTTCACTACAACAAGTGAATATTGCAACTGCTTAACTATCTAGAGGAGAACTCAGAGCATATATCCAATATGATTTAGCACCTTCACATTATTCATTTAATCTTGTGACATGTTAACGGTGCATGTTTTCCACTGGGTCTCCACTCAATGAACCTATGACATAGTGCGTTACTTCATGGGATATTAAAGAATACCCCTAATTTCACTAGATATTGATAAATACCTCTCCAAATCCTTTTGTTTAACCCCCCTCCCAATACATTTTTCCAATAAAAAAAACTCTACTTTTACGATATATCCCTTGTTTTTACCAAATACCCCTTTTTTACCCCCAAATAATTATAAACCCCTTCTTACCCTACATATCCCCAATACATACAATATATTGACTCTATTTTCATAATTTAAAAACCCCATTTGTGAATGAACGTGATAAGATATTGATCAATAAGGTCAAGTCCTCATGATGTTGTCCAAGCATGATAATGACGTACAAGAGAGTTTAGCACCAGCATCGGCATATGAAATTTGTATTTCCATCAAAGATTAACACTGTGATAAGTTAAGGCCATTTGGATTTCTCACTCAAGCTCCACCATTCCCATTCCTATTGTCCTCTCTTCCACGGTCTTGAGTACCATCAAAGGTCCCAGATCCGCAAACTGGGGAAGATATTGGTTATGATGAAGAGTTGGCATAGCATTGCTCTTTTAGTGAACATACTCAGCCTTCTATATATGAATAGATGCGTAATGAGTTATGCACAACTAGGACAATTGTGGCTCATCTCAGCAAAGATTTATTCATAAGAATATACAGTCATACTTGTGCATAGAAACTACATACACAATCATGGTATTTACATGTGGCACTTTGGTACAGTTGGAGTTTTTGACACATATGAGGAAAAACGAGGTTGCATCATGTTTTGTATAGTTTACATTTTAAGTTTCATTTCATCTTATTTATAGGTTTTCTTAAGTTGGTGGAGTGGCTCGAGTCGATCTAGAGTTATCTAGCGTTCAATTAGGGTTTCCAAAAATGTAGTTTCATCACTGAATTCAACAACTCCATTCACTTTTAAATAACAGCGTGCACAACAACACTGAAAGAGGAGATCATTGAACATTACACATCAAAAAGAGATATATGCTAAGAGCTAGTTCATTCATTGTTTTCATCTTTCATTCAACATTTTTCTCGAGGGATTAACAACATCTATTGATAGCAGGATGTCCTCTAAAGTTGCAAATAAAGGTGTAGATTTGAATTTCCATTTTTACTCTCATGTATGAATTGTTTTTTGGTAGTCTCTATTTGTTGTTGGTTTTATTGGGTTCATCAAACACTTATTTGCAAACGATCTTTAGAAGCAATGCAACTAATAAAACAAGTTCATCAACTCTCTTGAAGTCAAAAGTTTCAATTCTCTATTTTACTCTCTTTGTATAGCATATCTTGCCTTTGTACGATCCCTGAAAATATCAAGATAGGGTTTGGATAATTTTCTCAAAAAGTTGAAAGAGGTTAGTTTTTGTCATGAAATATACTATATCCAACGTTTCACTAATAAAAACTTATTTTGGTTATGTTTTGTCTTTCTTTTCCAATCTAGTTATTCTTACATTTATTGATTTTGTTTTTATTTTTCATTTACTTTCTCTTTTGTTTTTATTTTTCATTCGCTTTCTCTTTTGTTTTTTATTTGCACACAATTAATAAAATTCTAAAACTTAAAATTTTTATATTCATTGTTTTAATTTTATTTATAAATTTGCTTTCTCTTTTGTTTTTTATTTTTACACAATTAATAAAATTCGTGAAACTTAAAAAATTTATATTCATTGTTATAACTTTATTTATGAATTTTTAGAGTAATTCTTTAGATGTCTCACGCAACAACTAGCATTCAAAAAATATAAAAAATGGTGTTGAAATTGCAAGTGATTTCCATTTCTTTGTTCCAAGATCTAGGTCTTATTTTACTTTCTTTTTTTTTTCCCTCTTTTCAAATTTAGGGTTTAAAGTATTTTTTTGTTGATATAAAATAGAAAATTAAACGAAATTATATGAGAAATTAAACCAAGATTCCAACAGGTTGGGAGCATTCACTTTCTTTCACAAGTATTTTTTTAAGGTTTCATATCGTAAAATTTCACAAGTTTTTTTAAGTTTTCATATTGTAAAATTGCACATGAAAACCAAATAACCAAATTTGTGTTTCAAATCATGCAATAAAGTTGGGATTCAATTGGCATATTCTCATTTGTTTTAAGTACTTAGGTCAATGCTTATTCTAATTCTACTCGAGGGAAAAAATCAAAATTCTTTATGCACACATCACATCATTCATAAAGAATAAAAAAATGGAACTATCTTTTTCTTTAACGAGTCTTTGAAGTTATATTTTATATGTGCATAAAAACAATATTGAAGGTGGAAATAACACATTGTAGCATCAAGACTCTAACATAATCATTCAAGGTTGGGAGATTTGAAAATGCATTAATCATAGACTAGGCATATTAATCATTATTTTTAGAGGGGACAATTAATTCATTTTTATGCATTAAGTTTTGTCAATGTGCATTTAAAATGGTTGAAGGGATTCATATTTACAATTAATTAACCATCAACTTATTTGCTAAAGTAATTTAGGTAGTCATTTATGCAAACCAAGTAATATATAATATCACATAAAACATATGAATTATGGATGGCCTAATTCGATGTAGCCTTTATCCAACACATTATGCATATAGCACTTGGTTTGTAACCATTTCAATAGCTCCTTGCATGTATTTGGATCTTCAATTAGTTTGAAGACATATATCAATCTAATGCAATGTAATTATATGATTTTGCATTTTATTACACTATGTAGGATAGCTTAGATTGGTTTCCAAATTCATGTTGGTAAATGGAATATGATAGAGAGAATAAATSCATCAATCACTTAATCAATTTAAAAACATACAAATGAAAGGTTAACCATCCATAGCGTTAATGCACATTTATACATATTGCATCCAATGCATTTTATTACACTATGTAGGATAGCTTAGATTGGTTTCCAAATTCATGTTGGTAAATGGAATATGATAGAGAGAATAAATGCATCAATCACTTAATCAGTTCAAAAACATACAAATGAAAGGTTAATCATCCATAGCGTTAATGGACATTTATACATATTGCATCCAATGTACATTTAATTGATGCATGACTGACATTTATAGTTGAGCATTCAAGCTGAATGATTCGTTATCGTAGATTTGTTTGATTCCCATACAAAGTAAGATTATTAAGTTGTCTAGAGCTTTATTATAAACCTGATTCAACTTGGAAGCTATAAACTTGAGTCATCATTTYCATCTCTCTCCGACTTGACCTCAAGAGAGTTTGAAAGATTTGTGTGAATACCATTTGCACAATAAAAATAAGATAAATACAAAATTTATTATAGGTGTAGTACTCTCTTATTCTTAAGTTTTCCTCTTAAATATTGAAATTTCATGAAAGAAAAATATAAATCTAAAAATCATTTGAAATGACTTCAAACATAGATCGAATTACTCCAAGGTTTTCAAAGGCATCCATTAAACATACAAAGAGATAACCATTCACGTTAAGTGGGCATGTTCATAACCATTCAAATTAAGTGGGCATGTTCATAGAAATGATAAATTTTCTAAAAGAAATGCATGCTTATAACATTAAGGATTGTTACGTAGAAATAGACAATTTCATAGAATTTAAATCTTATGCTACATTTGAAAAATCCATATTTACATAAAGGTGAAGCTAGAAAGTGAACACCATATGTCAAGGATGTTGATATAGAACTTCCTCTTGTCTACTTAGTTTAGAAAATGATTTATTCAACAATAGTGACACCACATCATCATATAAGGTTAGGGAGTGATTTATACGACGTTCAAATAAAATATAGCATATCGAAGGATATAGCCTATCAATGGCTAGATTTAATAGTTGTCTTTTGCTTCACAATTAAAACATTATAAAATGAAACCTTTCAAATGTGTCACATAAATGAGTCGTTGCTACAATCAACTAAAAATATAGATCCGACGATTACTTTAGTTTAAGGACATCCATTGAACATGGAAAATTGCAAATACAACATGTTTACTAAACATCATACACTCTCAAAAGTCAGGAATAATAAGAAATGAAGATTAATCACAATAAGATATGATCGTTGTGTTGTAAATTTTAAACCTGTGAAGTAAAGTAATGAACACAGATTTTTAAGTAAAACAGAAATTTATCAATGGCTCATACACAGTACACATAAATTTACGATGGAAACTCTTAACTCGGAGAAAACCAACTTTCCTTGGTGTCACACCTATCAACTCCTCATTGTATTAATTTCACCATTCGTGATACAATATATACAATATTTTAGGAATTTCGGAGCTACCAAAACCCTAATCCCTTAATCTTGGATTAATTTAGAAAACTACTAAAAATAGCGAAAAAAAAACTCTAAATCAACAAAACCCGCCCAAAAAAAATTAGGGGCGTTTCCCTGAAGCCAAATTCTTCAACTAAGATCAGGAGGGGCGAGCCTAGCCCCCCTGAGACCCCCCCCTGGGTCGGTGCTCGGTGCAGGCATACACCGATAGATGATGGGATCATTAGATGTTGTCGTCAAATCTAACGCACCCCCCCCCCCGCCACACACACATGCAAAGAATATAACACATACCCAACATTCTCCCACTTGTTTTATTCTTTGCATACAGGGGGGTCACTAGATTACATAGTCAATGATCTAGGGTAGCAATGCCCATTTTTTCTCTACACCAAGAGAATTTCTCAGTGCTCCCAGACTTTTTCAATGAATTTGCAACATTCTTCAAAGTGTCAACCTTCTCCAGCAACACCTTCTTGCCTTCAACCATGTCTCTCACAAAGTGATACTGAACATCAATATGCTTTGTATTTGAATGATAAATTGGGTTCTTTGCCAGGAATATTGCACTTTGATTGTCACAATCTAATCTTACTACTTGTTGTACCAACCCAATACCTGAACACAATCTTTGTAACCATATTGTTTCCTTGCATGCATGAGAGGCTTCCATGTATTTAGATTTTGTAGTTAAGAGTGCCACTACAGCCTGCCTTTCTCTCATCCAACTGATTGCTCCTCCAAATAGGTTAAACACATACCCACTTGTAATCTTTTGTGATCCAGATCTCCAACCCAGACTGCATCAATAAACCCATGTATTTTCAAAACTCTATCCAATCCTGGTCATCCTTGGTTGCACAATCCATAACTAGAAGTGCCATGCAAATACCTGAAAACCCTCTTTGTTGTTGTCCAATGCTCCTTCCCTAGTTTTGACATATACCTGCTCAAAACTCCCACTGCATGTGCAATGTTCGGCCTAGTAGATACCATTGCATACGTCAAACTACCAACCGCACTAGCATATGGAACATGGGACATGTCCTCTTCCTCTTCTTATGTCTTGGGACACTGATCTGCAGATAACTTTACACTTATATGAATAGGAACCTTGACCAACTTACTTTCTCGCATATTAAACCTCTGCAATATCGTCTCAACATATTTTCTCTTATTCAACCAGAGTTTTTTGTTTACACGATCTCTTTTAATCTTCATTCCCACAATGAAGTTAGCAACACCAAGATACTTCATGTCAAATTTGGAGGATAGCTGCAATTTCACCTCCTTGATAACATCCATGTTATTTCCTACCAGCAACATGTCATCCACATACAACACTACATAAATGAAGTGATTACAAATTGTCTTGGAATATACACAGTGATCAACCTTGCTTCTCACAAATCTCAGTCCAATGATGTATGTGTCAAAATTTTGGTACCACATCCTAGGTGATTGCTTCAGACCATATAGTGACTTCTTTATCTTACAAACTAGCTCTTTCTTTCCCTTCACCTCAAAGCCTTCTAGTTGCTTCATGTAGATTTCTTCTTCTGGATCCCTGTGTAGGAATATTGTCTTCGCATCCATCTATTCTACTTCATAATCAAAATTAACAACAACAAATAAAAGAAATCTAATAGAAGTTAACTTGGAAACAAGAGAAAAAATTTCACTAAAGTCAATTCCCTCTACCTAGGAATAACCTTTTGCTACTAATCGAGCTTTGTATTTCTCCACTTTGTCTTATGCATTCAACTTCTTCTTAAACACCTATTTTCTTCTAATGGCATTTCTTCCTGTTGGCAACTCAACTGGATCCCATGCCTCATTCTTATCCAAGGCATCCATCTCTTCAACCATGGCCTTCTTCCAGAGTTTACTATCCTCTTAATTCAATGCTTCCCTAACAAATATGGGATCATCATCAGTAATAGATAAATCAAAATTAGCACAAAAATCAAGTGGACTATACCTTTTTGGTTTCCTTCTTTCCATCATTGGTCTCCTCAATATTGGAGTATGAGGTTATTCTTCTTCTAATTCATCTTCTTTCGTTGATTCATATTTTGCATCATCCAACTCAAACTCTATTTTCTCAGGTTATTCTTGCCTTGGTAAGAATTCATGTTTGGGAACATCTTTAACCTCTCTAAAAACAAAATCTTGAATGTAAACAATCTTCTTAGTTTATGTGTTCCAGATCTTATAACCTTTCATGTCATCTTTATAACCAATAAAGATACAATTTCCAGCTTTATTATCCATCTTACTCCTATTTTCCTTTGAAACACGTACATAAGCATCACAACCAAACACTCTTATATGTTCAAGAGATGGTTTCTTACCAGTCCATACCTCATGCAAAGTTTTGTCCACCAACATTGATTAGGGTGATCTATTTACCAAGTAACATGCAGTACCCACTGCCTCTGCCCAGAATTTTTGTCCTAGCCTAGCACCATTGAGCATGCTCCTTGATTTTTCCATCAACGTCATGTTCATCCTTTTTGCAACCCAATTCTTTTGAGGTGTGTATGGAGTAGTATTTTTACTTGCTATACCGTACTTATTACATAACTCTTCAAATTCATTCCCACAGAATTCTCCACCATTATTTGTCCTCAACACCTTTATTTTCTTTTATTTGATTTTCTACTAGAGCCTTAAACTCTTTAAATTTATTAAATACCTCATATTTCTTCCTAAGAAAATAAATCCATGTGTTCCTTTAGAAACCATCTATGAATGAAACATAATACATAGATTTACCTAGTGATGGAACATGCACATGTCCAAACACATCACTGTGTATCAACTCTAAGATCCCCTTTGCTCTTGTAGCACCAAATGGGATTCTTACTCGATTATGTTTACCATGTATGCAATGTTCATAGAAATCAAAATCCAAGGTGCAATTAGACATACCTTCAACCATACCTTTACCATGTAGTGTTCAAAGGCCCTTTTCTCCAATATGTCCCAATCTTTGATGTCACAACATGGTCTTGTTTCCGGTGATAGTATGGATCATATCTTCTTTATTTATTTTCTCAGAGACAATAGAAATGTTACACCCATCAGTATAAGTTCTTCACAATAACTTATACAAAGTTCCACACCGAACTCCCCTCATCAACACCATTGTTCCTTGTACCATCTTGCAAGTGCCCTTCCCCAATAAAATATCCACGCATGCATCATCCAACTTACTTACAGATATTAGGCTTCTGGATAGATATGGAATGTGTAGAACTCCGAGGAGAGTTCTAATCCTTTCATCTGTCAGCAACAATGTAACCCTTCCACGTCCCATGATTTTGGTTGTCGAGTCATCTCTTAGGAAGAAATCACCACCATCGTACTTTTCATATTCACTGAACCAGGTTCACTCACTGTGAGGAGTCATATGAAATGATGCACTTGATTTGATAAACCATACATCACGATCTACATGTGTACATGTAGGTGTCAAGTAAACATCACCTCATTTTCACCTCTATGGAAGTGGCATCATCAAATCCCTTTGCTTTATCAATATTCTTAGACCTGCAATATTTCGTATAATGCCCAGTTTTGCCACATTTCCAGCATTTCCTCAAGGATTTTCCTGGAGATTTATATCTACCTTTAGCTTTAGATCTCCCTCCCCCCCTCCCTCGTAAACTTATTTTTATTCCTATCTTAGGGACGACCTCTTATAAATAAAGCATTTGGGTGATGACTATCCATGCTTTTTCCCTTCATCTCTTCTTATAACAAGGATGAAACTGCATCCTCATACTTCAATGCAAATTGAGTGGTACTACCAATTGCTACAACCAGATTATCTCGGGATTCTGGCAAAGAACGTAACACATTAATACACTTATCTTCTTCTGCAATTGTAATATTAACAAATACAAGTTGAATTACCAGAGTATTGAAGGAATTTAGATGCTCTGTAACATAATCCCCATCTTCCATCATAAGATGATATAGCTTCTTTCGAAGAAACAACTTGTTTACCAGGGCCTTTGATTGATACAAATTCCCCAACGTTTCCCATAGTTCCTTAGTTGTATATTCTCCCAACACATTCAATAACATTTAATCTGCTAGGTAGAGTCGAATTGTACTCCTTCCTCTTCTATCCAACTTCTCCCAATATTCATTCGACATACCAGTAGATTGAGTTCTAGTAGTTTGTGTACCAGTAGATTGTGTACCAATAGGTTATGTATCAATAGGTTGTGTACCAGGATCTATAGTGATCCATTGTTCTTTGTCTACAAGAAGGTTCTCCATATTGAGCTTCCATAGCTCAAAGTTTTGACCGTTCAACTTATCAATCTCGATTCTAGAATTGCTCGTCATTCTCTTTCAACACGCGAATCACCACTGCAAAGCTTCCACTAAACCTAGGTTTATCACAAACCCAAAATAAACTTGATCTATCGAGACTCAGACAAACCCTCAGCAATAAAGGCGTCCCCCTAAAGAAAAAAATGTGCTTTGATACCACATGTAACTTTTAAACATGTGAAGTAAAGCAATGCATACAAATTCTTAAGAAAAAACAAAAATTAATCAATAGATAATACACATAATACACAAGGATTTATGTTGGAAACGTTTAATCGGGAGAAAACCAACCTTGCTTGGTGTAACACCTCTCAACTCTTCATTGTATTAATTTCACCATTCATAACACAATATATACAATACTTTAGGTATTTCGCAACTACCAAAACCCTAATCCCTTAATCCGGGATTAATTTACAAAACCGTTAAAAATAGTGAAAAACGCTAAAATAGCAAAACCATCACCCCAAAAAAAAATTGGTGTGTTGCCCCAAAGTCGAACAATTCGCCTAAGGTCAAGGGGGCCAAGCCTGTCCCCCTGGCCGACATAGGTGTACACTGACAAGTGATAGGATCATTAGACTTTGTTGTTAAATCTTACACACCTCCCACACACATGCAAAGAATATAACACATAAGCAACAGTGATAATTATAAGCATGACATGTTAAGACATGCACACCACCTAGTCATACAAGTTTAGGTTGTAAAGAGAATTATGGAATCTTTTGATCTTATTCTTTGGATTTGAGTAATGAAAAATAAAATGACAATCACACAATAGGGTTTTAAGTGATGGATTTTCTTGTACTCAAGAAAATATAGAAATAAAAGGTAAGATAAGAAAAAACTAAGTATTGGTCATCCCCTTTGGTATTGACAATTTATTTATTTGATGATGAGATAAAGTAATGGTAAGTAGTGTTACCCCGCACTTCTATGGGTAACTAGAGGAGAAAATTGTTCTCCATGATCCACATTTCAGAAAACAAATCCGATGATGTTATTATGGATTCTCCATAAACAATTGCCCACACATCCCTTCCATTTCATGCTTAGCTCAACTCACACATATGATACAATGCATTTACACACTCAAGTACATTGCTCTGGCATTTCATATCGAGTGATAATGTGAATACTTGAGGTGTGAAAATGGTGATCATAGGTTGAATTGGATAATGAGTCAAGACACTTTGGAGTTATACTTTTTTTCCTTGTCTCACCTTGGTGGTCATTATCATTTTCTAGTCAAGTGTTATCACGCTTGGGAAAAATTGTACTATTGGGGCACCTTAATGAGGGTAACATGTTCATATCCCTTATCATAAATAACATATTCCATCTATCACTTATGCATTTTCCTTTATTTTGGTTTGGGTGTTACATGTACCCCAAAAAGGATTGTGCCTCATAATCCCATGAGAAGAAGGGGCTTGAAAGCCCGAGGTTGATGTAACTTTATAAAAAATTATATAAAAAGAGAAAAATCCCCAATTCAAAATGCGGGGGAAAGAAACAAATAAGAAAAGCAAACTATTAAAAACCAATAAAAATAAATAAGCATGAGCTCTACCCTCTTGCTAAGAGGCCATCACCCAAAGTCCTATGCAATGAATGCATATCTTATGAAAGGACTTAGAAAATAAAATGTCAAAATCCAAAAGAGGTTAAATCCATAAATAAAAATGCAACCAGGGGTTTGGAAAGACACAGTGTCGAGGAAAGGGTACCTCACTACCTAAGCGCTCCCTCTACAAAGGCGTTCATGAGAATGAATAGTATACATGGCCTTGCATGTCAATGACGTCCACACCATAAAGTAAACCCCAATCCATAATACTATCATTGCGCATACTCTTTGATGGGTTCCATGGGACACACATCTTGGTCTAGGAACTATCACAACTAGTAGGGGGTAATAATGACCCTCCCATATCTAGACTGGGAAAATTGTATAATTTTGTAAGCTAGTGTGAAGTTTGAAGAGGATATTCTGATATATCTATCTAATGGATTTTGTATTAACATGACTCACTTTATATGTTGTGTTTGGATTGTGTACCTTGCCTCCGGTCTTCATGATGCATCTTGGACCACATAAGCCCCCCTCTTTGGATGATGATTGCACATGCTTTGATGACACTTGGATCCTTTAGAGGATGCTAAGTGGTTACTACCCCACTTGTATGGAGGTCATCCCCATCACTTGATAAAGTTTGTTTGGAACTCCTAGGAGGATGTTGGGGGTTTTGATCACATTGATCCATCCATGACACTCCCTAGCACACATGGGCATGACCTCAAGCATTGTTGGCCCTTGACCAAGTTTTGGGAGATCCTTGGTCAAGTTTGACCTATTTTAGGACTTTGATAGCCTGTCGAAGACGGAGCGCAAGAAGAAGAAGAGATCGCGGGATCTCGACCCCTTTTTGGGTCCTTTTTGGGGTTTGGGATTATGTAATGGGTATGGGATGTCGGCCCATGGGTTTACCCATGTTTAGGACTATTTTGTAAAGTATAAATAGATGTCTAGGCAATGTAAGGAGGGGCATCTATGTGATGTTAGGCCAATGTGATAAGTGCTAGTGATCGATCTATGTGATCAAAGGATTGCAAGTGCTTTGTGCATACTGTGTGAAGATTTCAGAGTTGAATGCAAGCGACTGTATAAGGATTAGTGATGTAACCTAGCTCGGGGAAGGAGGATCTGGCGAGGTGTGCGCAGATCTCCTGTCCTATGCGGAGTAGGGTTTTTGAGGCTCTGTGCATGTAACTGATTAACAGAAGATAATAGAAGAGAAGAAGAGTTGGTGGACGTAGCCCCAGGGGGGGTGAACCACCTATATGTTGTGTTGCTTTGCTTTGTGAAATGTGTTGATGTGCTTATATGTTAATGTGATTAGTTCTTTAATATAGATGAATGATCTGTCGATATTTAGTGCTTAATAACATGGATGTTAGATCTGACTGATATATACATGCTTAGTGTTGAATCTTTTAAGACCTAATATGTTTCGTCATGCTAAGAGATGTTAGATGCTAGATCTGGTTGGATATTGTGATGCTCTGTAATTAGGGTTTGTCTGTGTTGTTACCAAGAACTGAATGTTGATGAATGTTTACTGCTAAGTGCTCTGTTAAGCGCTAGAATCATAGATCTGTGTCCCAACTAAGGTTGTAGACATCTGAGTCCTGCAACCACCCCTGCCTCTACCTCAGGTGTGACTTCATCTGCTTCGCAGGTGTTGCCGAAAGGGTCGGTAGTTAGGGTTTTTTTGGTGCGTTGTTGTAGAATTGAACCCTGGATCTACCCCTGTGCCAATAAATGGTTTCGTTGTTGGGAACTGAAACTGTGATTACTGGGAACTGAGAAAGAAGAAGCTTTGTGCAAAGATCTGACCTGAAATTGTGAAATCTCTGTGTGTAGATCTGTCTCTCTAGTGTACAGTACTCTAATCAAGTTGTGAATCTTTGTTCTAAAGAAAAGAAGTTCGATCTGAAGAAAAGAGGTAAGATTTGAACGCTTTGTGCTCTGATAAAGGTAAGAATATTGAAAAGTTTTAGATATGGAAGCTTTGTGTTCTATAGAAGTAAGATTAGTGGAAATTTTTGTTTCTAAAAGTATGGATCTAGGTATGTTTGATAAGATTTATCCTAGCTTGAAATATAGGACACTGATAGAAGAAAGAAGATTTGATATGAGTAGATCTAATAATAATAGTGAAAAATATGTTATACCTATGTATAGAAAGAATGTTTGGACTAACAAATGGATGCAGGGTCCTAGAAAGAATTGTTTGCAGGTTAACCACTATGATCCTAGAGCGCAGTACAAGAAAGGTTGGGGATCATTTAAGATAAAGAGAGGATTAACCATTTGTTACAGTTGCAGAAGACCGAGACATTTGGCTAAAGAATGCCCTGGTAAAAAACCTATTTTCCTCTGTTGCAAAGCTATGGACCATGAAGTTTTGGATTTCCCTAGAATGATTGCTCAGCTTGAAAGGATGAATATGAGACAAGGATGCCACGAGCAAAGTCAAGAAACTGAGAATATGACAAAACCCCAGAAAGAATCAGAGAAAGTATTGCTACAAATGAAAGAAACCCTGAATGATCACCGATATATTAGTTTATCAGAGGTCTTCAAAGAAAAAGAATGCATTGAAGTAAGAATAGGAGACTTCAACATTGACTGTGTTCTGGATGAGGAAACATAGGTGAATATCATGACAGAAAGAACTTGGGAAGCTATAGGAAGACCTGCTATGATTCCTTCATTAGGAGGAATAGGACTATTCAGAGGAAAGTTGATAAACTTATGTGGAAAGATTACCCAAATATCTATGAATGCAAAGGGAACTTCGACAAAGGAATAATTTGAAGTTGTTAAATTTATTGAGGACAACACTCCATTTACCATGTTGCTTGGAAAACCTTGGATTGAAAGAGATCAGGCCAGAAGGGAAGAAAAAGAAGTCTTAGAACAAAAGAAGCAAGAGCTAAAATATTTCATGACTAGGGAGATTGCACACTTGATTGAAGAACAAGAGAACCAAGCGAAGCTATTTAAAACTAAAGACTGGAATGTCGAAGATGGAAGAACACTAGAATACCCACAAAATATTGTAGTACCTATTCTAGATATAGATCAAGTATTACCCCTGATTTCTAGAGAATCTCAACAACGCGAAGTTACTATGCCAAAAGAAGATAAGAATCAGAATGGAAAAAGGAATTATGAGATGAAGCCCACCGGAAAGAAGGATAGAAAACTAAGTAAGAAGAGAGCTAATATTGAAAAGTTACAGAAGGTTCCCGAGGGAACTTCACAGAAGGAAAATTTACAAAAATGGAGCTTCGTTGGAATACCAAAATAGCGTCACATGGCACTTCGCCATGGTGAAGCAATATAGTCGTTAGAGACAGTATAACCATTCGACTGATGCCTTGAATGGGAAGAAAGGCATTAATGGTTAGACAGCTTGCCACTAGACCGTTGGAACCGCGTCGTAATGAACAGAACTGAGTTAATGAAGGCTTCTTAACCGTTGCAAGAGATATATTACCAAGTATCTATTTATCCCGTCGTGCCACGCATCAAGGAAAATTTTTCTAACCGTGAATTTGAGCCCACAGATTAGTTGATTTTCACACAGTGATCATCATGTTTTTTCCTTATATCCTATTGCATTGAGAGATTACTCTTTGACCATGATATTTTCAAACTCGAGCGTGCATGTTGAACGAGTTCAGCGCGGCATAGAAAATTGTCGAGGAAGTTCTCATTGACCTCATGACTGAAAGAGAAATGTCGATGTCTGCAGGTATACAAGCGTCATCGACCAGAGGACTGCAAGCCTCTCCGTCGATTTCTCACGGAGCCAGATCATCCCGACCATTAGCAAAAAAGTGATCCAAACATAGAGATGACCTAGCCAATGCGAAGTTGATCCCATCTATGTTACCCGACTATATCCCGCCTCTAGCTGGTGTGGTAAGTCATGATAGTGTACCCAGATATTTCGAGTACACCATGGTCACTGCGTACCTCCCGAAGGGGATACACACAGTTTGAGCGCAGCAGGATAAGATCAAAGCATTGAAGTTCAGTGACTTCAACCTCGAAGATCGCAAAAACTACATCATGCTCACCCCATACAAATACCTAACCAAGAAAAAGGGAAAGAACTCAAATATCATCCCTCAGTCGTGGATGATGAACCTCGCGCAGTCCACCTTGTTAAATGTCATGAAAATCCCACACTTCGGAAGACACCAGGAAGTCAATGCATGTGTCAAGTTGCTACTGTCRTGTTACCATGGCGGCTATTTATGGCTATACCTTTGTATTACAGTTGATCCAATGTTGATCCATAGGATCATAGGGTTGAGTATGCAAGGACCTGACCCACGGGACTTCTACCCAGGAAAGGCCACAGATTGTGTGCTAGCCCARAAGATTAAGGACACATACGACAATGTCGAGAAGGGGACGYGAGGCTACAAGGTAGCCTCCATCCAGAATGGCGYAGTGCACCTAGCACGYCASTTGATAGTTGGAAATCTAGTACACAAGAACYGACCCACATAGGTCACGGGCTTTGTCGTTGACCTCGCGGGGAAGTGTGTAGAAGGCTTACATATGAACTGGGTGAAGTACCTAGTCAATCAGMTTGAACTAGACTGCCACGAAGCCYAGGATCAGGGCTATGAGTTCCATTTCAGTTGGTTCCTGATCCTTATCACCTTTGTTKCCTGGGAGATGCCAGAAGGTGCGAACTTCCCGAACATCAATCCATTTGAGTCACTTAATGCGAAGTTTGCTACACTTTAGTACTCAAGCGATATGAACAAACAGTGGCAGTCGAACGTTATTTTTCATACTTACTACCTTCAGTTGAAGAGAGCCATCAAAGTTGAGCCTCGCATGACTCCAAAAACCTAACAAAGATTCTGACCCCTAATGAATTTCAGTGCAGATCATCATTTTATTTACATTACAGCGTGAGCCGATGAACACAAGGAACAACTCCAGTCATATTATAAACTTACAGAAGAGGACCTGGAGGAGATCATTAAGGACTGGTCCACAGACCTCCTTATCCCGTTGAACCCACAGAGATGTCTGATCCTAAACTGGATAGCCTAGAGACCACTCACAAAGAATAGGACACACCTGGAACCAGTAGAAGACAGAAGACTAAGGAGGTCCAATATTTAAGCAACGCCTCAGGAAAGACTGCTTCCACATCACCTGAGCGAGGAGGTGATTGCGATGTAGAAGAAATGAAGGACAAAGAAGATGAACAAAATAAAGGCGAAGTAACACTGCCTAGAGATGAGGCTGACCCCCTGAAGAAGAGGAAGGTTTCTCCCTCGAAACCTTCTTCCCGGAATAAATCAAGAGCCACCATGACCAAGATGCAGACTACACTTACTACTGATGACTTTGAATTCATCATAGCAGCTCTAAACGATGCTTCATTGGAAATCCCAGAAAAACAAGGAGCGAAGTAGGAGGAAATGTATGATAGAATTGAGTTCGAGCTCTGAGGGGTACAACAAGCTCTTCAGTCCAGTCGCGCAGTCTCCATTGCACCCCTGCCATTGAGAGAACAAGAATTGGGAGATGAGCCAACCCAACTCTGTCGCCTAGCAACTGAATCTCACCTTCAACAAGCACAAGAGGAAACATAACAAGCCACCCAGGCTTTGACACAAGTACAAGGAGTACTTGTAGAACAACATCAAGTTGCAGAGCAGGAGAATATTTCTCTCCAGACAAAATTTAACGAGGAAAAAGCGCAAATGCAGCAAGAAAAGGAACAGTTGCTCACAGGGAAACTCGAGGTAAAAGAAGCAGTCAACAGAGCACTTCGATCTATGGCAGGCTTAGAGCCACAGGTAGAAGACTGGGTTGAGCATCAATTAGAGCAGCTCGTGGAAGCCATCCAAAAACTACAGCAAAGAATAACAGATTTAGAGCTCCACACAATGTCTAACACTCCGCAGGATGTCAGAGATCAAAGAGAAGCGATTGCCTGGAGTGTTACACCTCAAATTTACTCACTTCGATAGTGTCACAAGTGTCGTCATTACGAGTGTTGTAAGTGTGTCATCTTGTCCACAAGTGTCGCATCTTGACTACAAGTTTTTCAAGTGTCACAAATAGTATGCCGCCATATTGCCTATGTTGTGCCTATAACGACATCATAAAGACACTTAAAGACACCTCAAAGGTGGTTTGGAAAAAGAAAAATCATTTGGCAGGAAGTATAAGCCCTTTGTCATTGGAAAAACCATAAAAAAATTGAGTTTTGTGGAGGAACGCTACCCTATCTTTAGAAATTTCTGAGTTTGTTGAGGGAAATTAGGGAAGAATCCCTCAATTATTGAAGGTGGTTGGATTCGAGGCGATGGTCAAGGCAGGATCTTAGGGAATATCCTCAACTGAAGGAGAGGAATCCTCAACCTATCCCAAATATCTCTCAAGTAGTTAGACCTCTCCAAGGTTATATAAAGAGGCTTTATCATGGTGAAAGGGTACATTACATGCAGAAGGAAGTTAGAGAATTACATCAAACTTATGATCTCATGGGTGACATGCCATCAAAGCTATCAATGGAGATTGATTGAGCAAAGGGGTTGGACAAGGAGAACTGGAAGAAGTTGTTGCACCTTCATTCAAAGGATTGTAAGTACTTTTACTTGCTCTCATTAATATAATCAATGTTTGGCCTGTTTCTTTCAAACTTGTACTTGTTCCATATAAGTTTTTCTGTAGTAGATGGATCTATGTTTGAGCTAATCTCAGTAGAGTAGGAAGTCTTTTGTACTTTTGTTTGTCTTGCAGGACCTACCAAGGAGCTCAATATCGAAGCTCAGCCTGGACCTTGCAAGGACAAATGACGTTCATAAGGTACATACCTTCCTCCTTCTCTTTCATTCAGTAGCTTGATTAGATCTAAAAGGAATTCAGTGTCCATGTTACGCACTTTTTGTCTTAGATTTAAGGGTCTATCTCTCAAGAGGAAATCTACTTGTTCGCAGGGAGATTTTCCTACAACAGAAATTGGCGACTCCACTGGGGAGGAGCTCTGATTTTTATTTCCTTTCCTAGATTTTTTTTTATCCCTTTGCCCACTCACTTGACCTTCTCCATGATGTGTCTCTGATCCTTATATATTATTGTTGGTTTTTGGTTCATATTACACACTAGATTTTTGCATTTTTCCTGAATTTTTTTTATTTTCTGGGCAAAATTCTGAGTTTTTAGAGGCCAGCGCTCCCCTGCCCTTAGCACCAGGGTGTTGGCACTCCCTTTCAGTGTTCCACAGAGTGTTAGAGTGCTTTGTGTCCCCTTATGGGGGAGCGATACCCCAGTTTTTGCAAAAAATCTTCTTAAAAATTGGTTTTTTCTCAGTCTTTTTTTTTATTCATCTGCTCAGGGTGCATGTTATCTTAGTGTGTCCTTGTTTGGCCTTCAAACCACCTTATTTTCTAAGGATTCATCATCTCTTGTTTGGATTTTTTGACATTTTTCCTTACTTTTAAACAACTCTTGGATCTTCACGATTTGAAGTCAATTTGTTGTTTTCTTCTCGTTTATCTGAATAAGTGAAAACTTTGTAAGGAGTTTCAAAGGTCTTTTGTACTTTGATTTCTGATATTTGAGTCATCTTCTCCAAACTCTTTCTCCTTTATTTTGAGTTTTTGGCCTTCTGTTTCTTGTTTGATCACAACAAGGGTGTGTTTTGGTTTATGTGAAGTTTGCTTCCAGATTGCTTAAATATCACAACTCTTGAAGTACGATTAGCATAAGAATCTTTACATCTACTAGTTATCAGTCACATACAAAAAATTTAGCATTGTGGTGGGTTCCTTATTGAGGACTATTGCATGAGGTCATTTCATATTAGTGTCTGACAGTGAAAGGAAAATCTTTCTCCTTCCCTTAATTAGACATTCATTGAAAGAAAAGATTGCTTATCATTTCTCATGCATGTTTTGGGAACTGAGTCATAATATCATTAGTCTTCACTCTCATACACCTCTGAGTAAACAAAAACCACTAAAATCAACGCTTAACTAAAATTTATCAGACTTTTACATATTTGTTAGCAAACCTACATTAGTTTAAAGTGTAGGGCTTTGGAATAGGTTGAAAGGATAAATTTCCAAATCTATCAAACAAAATTAGCATCTTGCGATAGGGAGAGAAAATCCAATTGGTGTACAGGCTTTTTGGGATCCCCCTCTCACACAGGGGTTACGCACAAGGTCGCATTTGAGAGAATTAAGAAGATTATCTCTCTGTGGTTCAACTGTTTGTAGTGGTCGGATCGTATATTGGGGGTCACTTGAGGGTATACCCACGATTATGTGTGGGAGTCTCTCAAGTTGATTTCAAACTTGTTATCCTACCCATACGTTCGGATCGGACTGTCGACTGTACCCTCCCAGGGGCTGACTGCGAATTGGTGACCTTAGTAGCCATAATATTTAGGGTCTCACACAAGGTGACGGTGAAGGGAAGTCTCACTGTACCTGGAATAGATGTTGGTCAAACTCACTCGGGCTCCTTGGAGGGTAAATCCACAATTATTGTGTGGAAGCTTGCACCAAGGTGTAAGTCCATTAAGCAGGTCGCCAACGTAATGGATCCACCCACTCTATCCCTGCCTCTTCCTATTTTTATCTCGCGACGTTTGATTTCATCACCAACTAGTGGTTTCATTGTGGGAAGGTTTGTTTGATTGTTTGCTTCTCAGATTCATAGCGTGTGTTGGTTGTGTTACTTAGTGGACCTTAGGTCGAATCAGTGTTAATGGCATCAAATTCTGAGAGTACCAATGGAGGAACCCCTTCTCCTGGGGAACCTTATACATTTCCCTCTTTTGGAAACTTTGGTCGTCTGTACATTGCCACACTGAGTCTTCCAGGACTCACCATCGGATTACCGGTTTGGTTGTTCCCCACTCCAGTGATCTCGGATCATCCCAATGTTTCAACTGCACCTAATACTTTATATGCCAGTACACCACCCACATATCAACCTCACTTCGACTTTTTGCCTTCTTCGCCCATTAAGTCCCCTTCCCTTTCTCCTTCTTCGCCTAGTGAAAGATCTAAAGAAAGTATCTAGGCTGGTCATAAGAAGAAGAAACGGAAAGAGAAGGAGAAGAAGAGCCTGAAAAAGACCAAGGCTCCAACAACATCAGATGTTGGATCCAAGCAACCAGTTACTGTTAATAGTACTGGGAGTGTTGATGAGGTCAACAAGATTAAAATGAAGAATCTGAAAACCAAATTCCCTTGCAGTCTTTGTAAGGGTGACCACTTTCTAAGGGATTTCCCTGGTATTCCCAAGGTCTTAGAAATGTGGTCCTCCACGTCATCGGCCTCTACTGGACATGCTGATGATACTCCGTCAACTAGTGGGATTAAGGTTGGTAAGAACAAGACAACTGTCAAATTCCCTTGCATGTTATGCAAAGGTGATCATTATTCTCACCTTTGTCCTCATATGGATGAGGCTTGTTATATTATGGAAAAACTTCAACTTCCAAAAGGTTATCATAATCTTTCCCCCAACCCATCATTAGTTGATGGATTGGTCAATCTGGTTCCATCCCCAGTCAATCCGGTTGATCAGGTAGTCAATATAGTTTCCTCCTCGATTGAACCACAAACCCAAGTAGTTGATCCAGTTCCATCATCAATCATCCCTACTCTTCATCAAAAGAGTGTAGCCCAAGTAGTCAATCCATTTTCATCCTCGATAACCCCACTCTCCCATTAGAGAGTGACACCAATGCGGTTGATCCATTTCCACCCGTCGACCCCATTCTCCCCTTGGAGAATGAAACCCAAGTGGTCAATCCGATTTTGTCATCTGTCAATCCCACTCCTCCTTTGATGAGTGCCAAAGTGGTTGATCCCATCCCTTCCTCAGTCAATCCCACCCTTCTCCGAAGAGTTCCACGGTGATTTCTCTAATCCCTTCATCGGTCAATCCTACTCTTCCTCTGAAGAGTGTCAGCATGGTCGATCCGATCCCATCATCGGTCGATCCTACTCTCCCTCTAGAGAGTAAACCCGATACTGCCCACGTTTTTCTCGTTGATACGGAATCTACCGTGATGGGGGGCATTCCTCATTCTCCCATGAAACCCCCTCCAAGCAATCAAGCCATCCTTTTTTATTGGGGTGCACTAACTGGACCTCGTCTTCCCTCTCACATTCCTTTCCAAATTACAGTACAGGTTTGTGGTCGGGATGTTCCTCAAACATTGATATATGAAGGTGCATCCATTAGTATTTTGTCCTTTGTTGCTTGGCATGCTTTGGGTTGTCCTCAGCTTGTGTTGGTTAGACAGAATCTGTTAGCTTTTAACAAAAGAACTGGTCAACCTTTAGGGACCCTTCCTCAGTTTCCAGTAACTTTGGGAGGGAAAACTGTCTTTATTGATGTCATGATAGTCCGAGACCGCTTGGATTTCACTTTACTCCTTGGGAGAGATTATGTCTATTCCATGAAATCTATTGCATCCACTCTTTTTCGTGTGATATCTTTCCCTCACGATGGAAGAATTGTGACTATTGATCAACTTTCATTCATCGGTCCTAACTGGATCACCTCCCTGAATGGTTCTTTTATGACGACAGTATCGCCCCCACCGCATGTCAATTATGTGGCGTTGTCTCCCATGACTTCAACTTCCGACGATTTGGATCCGGTAGTTGACATGGTGATCTCTTCGGTAGGGATATTGGAGCCTGATCTCCTTAACCCTGTAGTGGACCTCGACATGTGTTCCTTCCAGAGTGATTTGCTTCCATCCAGTGAAGATCTCTTGGAATCCATGACTGAGTTTTGTCCCTTGACATGGTGTTCTTCCAGAGCGTTATTTTCTTGGAAGCCATGATCAAGAAGAGTCCACGAGCATATTTTTCTCTCTGTGGCAAGCTCGTTAAAAAATGAAACAGAGGTCATGAGCATAGTTTTTTCTTCTCTGTGGAAATCTCGTTAAAAAATGAAACAGAGGTCACGAGCATAGTTTTTCTCTCTGTCGCAAGCTCGTTAAAAAATGAAATAGAGGTCATGAGCATAGTTTTTTCTTCTCTGTGGCAAGCTCGTTAAAAAATGAAACAGAGGTCATGAGCATAGTTTTTCTTCTCTATGGAAAGCTTGTTAAAAAATGAAACAAAGGTCATGAGCATAGCTTCTCTTCTCTGTGGAAATCTTGTTAAAAAATTAAACAGAGGCCTTGAGCATAGTTTTACTCTCTGTAGCAAGCTTGTTAAAAAATGAAACAACAATCTGGGGATTGCACCTAGAGCCCTAAGCATAGTTCTTTTTCCTGTGTCAAGCTCATTAAAAAATGAAACAATCACCTCTCTTGAACCTTATTTTCATCCATTCTTATCCTTTTTCTCCGTCTAGTAGAGAAATTGGTGACAACCTCACAATCGGTGAATGAATTGAAGCTTGGAGGGCATGTCTCTAGTCTTTGATGATCATTCTGGAGTTAAGCCACTAGCTTTCAAGCTGGGGGCATACCAAGCTTAGTCTTTGTTCTTTCTCGTGCTCGAAAAAAAAATGAGAATGTAACCGAGTAGACTTTTAATACTTTTTCAGACTCGCATGGATAAACGAAAAAGGAACCCCTTGGAGTCTTCTTTGAGCTCTTTTCAGACTCTCTAAACATGAAAAGATTGGCGAGTGATCTTGCTTCCTTTTCCAATTGTTAAAAGGTTTGAAAGGGCGTATTTTGAGTGATAATTTATCTCTTTTTTGGCCTTGCGAGACTAACATTATGAAAAAGGACAACATTGGAGTCATCTTTAAGTTATTTTCAGACTCTCTAAATATGAAAAACCACCGAGTTTACCTTCTCTGGACTCGTTAAACGATCATACACTGAAGGGCCCATATGGGACCAAACCCTTACTTCTTCCAGTTCGTTAAATAAAGGAAGAGGGAATTATTGAAGGTGAGTCATATCGAGCATGTGTTACCCTCCTCGAGATCATTAAATTAAAAAGAGGCACTTGTCTATCTATATGAGGGAAAAATTGAAAGAAGCAAGCCAAGCAATTTTTTTGAGAACGCTACCATTAACTCTTAAGGTCGCCCTTGAACATGGCACTTTGTCTTTGCATGCATTTTAATCCGTTGAACCTCTGCACTGAGCCAATCCTTTGAGTTTATTTTACTCCTTTGGGTCACCTGATGAAATTCACAACATCCACTGCATTATCAAGTTTTGGTCCATGTCATGTTTCTGCTGATGTGCCTCAGTGTTTAAGGGAAGTATCTGCCTCGAGAGTCATCCATCACAAATATCTTGTTTCAATACCCGTGTTAGTCCATGTTCATTTGATCCACCAATTACATCTCTGTGTCTATTTCATGTCGTTGATGGGGGATACATCAAGGCCCTCCTTCGATGAGTATATTCTTATCGACTTCAACACATTATCTAGGAACTAGACTTAGAAACCAATTAGTACCTTGGGACCTGCATGCCTCAATGACAGGCCTCCTTGCGTCCGATGGTGGGTTTACATCATTGACCCATGATCGGATGATTCCACGGATGTTCAACTTCAGCTCATTTATTCACATTCGTTTGAATGTACTAGAGTACCTTGGGAATCATTGACATCAATGGTGATCTCCCTCGCGCTTGTTAACGGTTTACATCATTGACCGCTAATCAAGTGGTTTCTGCCATGTTCGACATCAAGACATCTATTCACATGGTTAGATTCATACTACATCAGGATCGGTAAGAAGACCCTGGGTTGAGTCATCACTCTTGTATGTACTTTTCCCAGGTTGTGAAGGAGTTTTCTTTTGAACTATGACACATATACTGTTACATAGATCCACTTTGTATTGGTCATGGCTATGTCTTGTCATCTCGTAGATACACTGTGTATTCTCCGTGGCTATGATCAGTTCATGTCATAGGAGTATAGATCCACAGTGTATCTTCAGTGGCTATACATGTTGTCAATATAATTATGGATCCGTAGTGTATTTGATGGCGGCCATACCTAAAAAGTATTTATCACTCAAGCATAGGTATGCATACCTTGGGTTTTGAAACATGTCATAATATTTGTTTGATGGTTGTGTGCAGCTTTTTCCGGTCTCTCTGCGTCCATACCCTTGCTTGAAAAAGTATACAAAGTACTTTAGTCATCATCATCTTCTAACTTCATACTTTGGGGGGCAATCTGTTACACCTCAAATTTACTCACTTCGATAGTGTCGCAAGTGTCATCATTACGAGTGTTGTAAGTGTCGCACCTTGACTACAAGTGTTGCAAGTGTCACAAACAGTATGATGCCATATTGTCTATGTTGTGCCCATAACGACATCATAAATACACTTAAAGACACCTCAAAGGTGGTTTGGAAGAAGAAAAATCATTTGGCATGAAGTACAAGCCCTTTGCCATTGGAAAAACCATAAAAAAATTGAGTTTTGTGGAGGAGCACTCCCCTACCCATTGTCAGGGAGTGCTAGCACTCCCTAGGCCTCTCTAGGGGAGCGTTTGAGCGCTCTGTGCACCCTTATGGGGGAGCGCTACCCCATCTTCAGAAATTTATGAGTTTGTTGAGGGAAATTAGGGAAGAATCCCTCAATTCTTGAAGGTGGTTGGCTTCGAAGAGATGGTCAAGGCATGATCTTAGGGAAGATCCTCAACTGAAAGAGAGGAATCCTCAACCTATCCCAAATATCTCTCAAGTAGTTGGACCTCTCCAAGGTTATATAAAGAGGCTTTCTCATGGTGAAAGGGTACATTACATGCATAAGGAAGTTTTAGAATTACATCAAACTTATGATCTCATGAGTGAGATGCCATCAAAGTTATCAATGGAGATTGATTGAGCAAAGAGGTTGGAAAAGGAGAACTGGAAGAAGTTGTTGCACCTTCATTCAAAGGATTGTAAGTACTTTTACTTGTTCTCATTAATATAATCAATGCTTGGCCTGTTTCTTTCAAACTTGTACTTGTTCCATATAAGTTTGTCTGCAGTAGATGGATCTATGTTTGAGCTAATCTTAGTAGAGTAGGAAGTATTTTGTACTTTTGTTTGTCTTGCAAGAACTACCAAGGAGCTCAAGATCGAAGCTAGGCCTGGACCTTGCAGGGACAAATGACATTCATAAGGTACATACCTTCCTCCTTCTCTTTCATTCATCATCTTGATTAGATCTAAAAGGAAGTCAGTGTCCACGTTAAACACTTTCTGTCTTAGAGTTAAGGGTCTAGATCTCAAGTGGAAATCTACCTTTCCGCAGGGAGATTTTCCTACAACATGGAGCATAGTCGAGAGAATAAAATATTTTTCCATGGAATGCAAGAAAATCAGTGACCGCAGTGCCCAGACTTATGAGAAACTCACTGAGAATGCAAAACTAAAGGCATTGGAGTCACAGCTCCAGGAGCCGAAGCAGCAAGCAGAAAACATACAGGTGTTGTTGAAGCCCTTGTCAGCTGTGGAAAGAATGAAACGATCCCAAGACCAATGCACTTCCCAGCAGCAGGTTCACACCATTTAGAGAAAAGTCATGGAAGTGACTCAAAGACTCCAACCTGTATAGGACGAGGCTTACCAACTGTTCACAGAGATCGAAGGTCGAGGAGCAGAACTAGAGCAAGTTGTTGCTACAGCAGAACAACGCCTACAAGGACCCATGAATGAGGCAGTCATCCAAGAGTTCGTTGTACAGGAGGCCATGGCACAGCAACAAATCGAAGAAGCTCAAGCCAAGCTCGAGGATTTTGAAGATTAGAGTGACTCAGGATGAGTCACAAGTGAGTGTTGGGGGCATGTTGGCCCTTGACCAAGTTTTGGGATATCCTTGGTCAAGTTTGACCTATTTTGGGACTTCAACAACCTATCGAAGATAGAGCACAAGACGAAGCAGAGATCGTGGGATCTTGACCCCTTTTTGGGTCCTTTTTGGGGTTTGGGATTATGTAATGGGTATGGGATGTTGGCCCATGGGTTTACCCATGTTTAGGCCTATTTTGAAAAGTATAAATAGATGTCTAGGAAATGTAAGGAGAGGCATCTGTGTGATGTTAGGCCAATGTGCTAAGTGCTAGTGATCAATCTATGTGATCAAAGGATTATAAGTGATCTGTGCACACTATGTGAAGCTTGCAGAGCTGAGTGCAAGTGACTGTAGAAGGCTTAGTGTTGTAACCTAGCTCAGGGAAGGAGGATCTAGTGAGGTGCGCACAGATCTCCTGTCCTATGTGGAGTAGGGTTTTTGAGGCTCTGTGCATGTAAATAGTTAACAGAAGATAATAGAAGAGAAGAAGAGTTGGTGGGCATAGCCTGAGAGGGG
>ML796486.1:90229-102311 GCA_009831015.1 Picea engelmannii | reverse complement strand
GGGGGGGGTGAACCATGTATATTTTGTGTTGCTCTGCTTTGTGCAATGTGTTGATGTGCTTATATGTTAATGTGCTTAGTGCTTTAATATATATGAATGATCTATCGATGCTTAGTGCTTAATAACATGGATGTTAGATCTGACTGATATATACATGCTTAGTGATGAATCTGTTAAGAATTTATCTATTTCTTCATGCTAAGAGTTGTTAGATACTAGATCTGGTTGGATACTGCGATGCTCTGTAATTAGGGTTTGTCTGCATTGTTACCAAGAACTGAATGTTGATGAATGTTTACTGCTAAGTGCTCTGTTAATCATTAGAATCACAGATCTGTGTCCCAGCTAAGGTTGTAGACATATGAGTCATTCAACCACCCATGCATCTACCTTGGGTGAGACTTCATCTGCTTCGCAGGTGTTTTTGAAAGGGTTGGTAGTTAGGTTTTTGTTGGTGCGTTGTTGTAGCATTGAACCCTGGGTCTGCCCCTGTGCCAACAAGCACTTTGATGATGGGATGTTCCATGCATGATGATGATGGCTTGATGGGACATTCCATGCATGATGATGATGGTTTGATGGGACATTCCATGCATGATGATGATGGCTTGATAGGATGTTTCACCTTCTATGGAGGACTTAGAGAGATGATGTGGTACCTTTCTATGAACGATGGCACCATTTGATGATGAAACATTGTGCATTTTTTATGATGGGCACCTTGAGGTGACATTTTGGGGTTTCTTGATGATGACATGGCACCTTTTTATGAAATCATACCTTTTGGAAGTTTGAGGCACCTCTTGGAGTTGAAACGTTGCACCCTTTCATGGAAAAATTTCACTTTTGAGCATCTTTACACCACTTTTGAGTGAGGTCTCCCCTTATTGAGGCCACATGTGCCACACGTGTGAGCTCTAGAGAACTTATTTATGGGATGATTTGACTTTTGAGTTAGTATGCTTCATCTTGGAGGCATCATTGGGGGTCTTTTCCACCCTTGTATCATGGATTTTTTATGTATTTTTTCCTTATCTCTAAGGTTTATGAGAGATAAAGGCATTATTTTATGTTTTTAGGGATTGTATTGTGTGAGAAGGGTGCTAGATCTCTCATTTAAATAAGATAAGCACTAGTCTTTTTTCTCCATAATAGTCAATCATTATTGCTGAATTTTACTACTTTAGGGTTAGGTTTAGGGTTTATTTGCTACAAAATTTCACTTTCATCCATAAAAAGAAAGAAGTCTAGGGTGTTTAGGCATATTATTGACCAAAACTACATTGTTGAAACCCTAATTTAATTGTCAAAAGTGTTATTATAACAACCATCTAAGGTAAAACATCTAGGGTTTTAGAACTAAGTTGTATTATTTAATTTCCTGATTTTGTTTGGCAAGTAAAACCCTGATGATGTTAGTAGTAGCATCAGATAGGTATTTCCGCACAGGTCTATGTGTCTAAATGTGTGGAAATAGTCTAAATCCTTCTACTCTTGAATTTACTTTAGTTAAAGGAATTAGTAAAGTAAATTGCTTTTATTAATTAATTATGTAATTAGTTAATTGAGTTATTTAAGCAACATGCTAAAAGTACTTAGCATGAAACATGTAATCTAAATCTCAAGTGAGTATAAGAAGTAATCTCAATCATAGATTACTTTGGAGATTAGAAATAGATTATAACTCATGATTATAAAAGCAAGGTTAGGAGAAGGAAGAAGAGACACATTCACACAGATAGAAAAGGAGTACCTTTACTAGTGTGGAGTCTCCAAGGTCACACTCAGGAGTAGAGAAGGACATATGCTCGACTGCTTGGATCATGAAGGATGATGATTCAAGAGGAACAAGGATTACACTTGATAGGAGTTGTGTTGAGAGAATCGACACACAGAGTATGGGATCACAAAGGACCATGGTTCAAGATCTTGGATAGGTGAAGAAGGAATTTCATCTAGAGATCATACAGGTCAATGAGAAGAGAGAACACAGGCATAAGCATGTGGGTTTCAGTAGAAGGAAACCACAAGAAAGATTCGGATTGTATGGAGCTTGTCATAAGAACTTTATGTACATGTTTGTGGGTCATAGTTTAGACAGTCACAGATATCCATGGGTCGCAGAAGGGAAAGTCGTGGATTTCTGTGGGTCAAAGAAGGGAAGTCATGGTTTTCTCTAAAAGCATGCCAGAAATGGTCATACAACAAGTCAAACCTTTATAGGTTATTATGTAATTATATTTGTCTCAGTGGGTCATTATCCTTGTTATGGGAGCCTTGATTTTAGCATAATAAAATCATTCTCAACACTGTTTTTCCCTCTAGGTTATTTCTAGGGGTATCTACCCAAAACAATGGTGTTCATGTGTGTTTGATTTGGTTTCCTATTTTATGCTTCTGTTGCATGTTATAGAGTTGAATATTTCAATAGTGTATTTTTTTTTATGAGCTACTAATCTAATTGCAGTAAGGAAATCACTCTATAACAAAGTACCTAGGTGTTAGAGTAAGAATTTCAACATGGTATCAGATCATACCTAGGGTTGAAACAAAATTTCAACAAACCCTAACCCATTTACTAGATCATTTCATGATCAAAGGGTTATTATTTCTATTGCTAAAATCTTTTATTTACTACTGAAACAATTCATTTTACTGTTGAAAATTAATTGTTTTATTGTTGTCATAAATTTACTACTACTGAAATAATCTCTATACAATTAAATATCATTTATTTTACTGTTATAATAATTTCTTTATTGTTGTTATCACTTACTTTATTGTTGGTATCACTTACTTTATTGTTGGTATTTCACATATTACTTGCAAGTTTCATCTTAGCATTAGACCTTTTCATTATTTCTAGTGTATGGGGACCCTATTAAATCATACTTGACCTGGAGAGCATCTTTACTGGGCTTGAATCCTCAATACTTTAAATCTGGAAATTATCTTATCCCACCACCTCTTATTCAGTTTGTCTATGTTTATCTTGGTGGTAGTGTGAGTAGTCACCCCAGGGGGGCTAGATTTGATTGTGTCTTGCTTAGGGATTCTTGGAGGATATTAGGGAAGCCTCCCTTGTGTCAGATATTATTCTTTCACTAAATAGAGGGAAGTTTTTTCCTAGGGTACAGTGGTGACATATTCCATGTCTTCTTGTCTTAGTGCCTTGTGAAGGCTTTGCACTTGGTGCAATATTATGTGGTAACATGTAGTATGATGTGACCATGCTCAAGACAACGTGTTCATTTATTAGGTCTAAATGGGATCCTTTCATTGTGAGAGCATTAAGGCTACATTGTAATCATTGTATGAGGAAATTTACTTCATATTGAACCATAGGGAATTATCTCATATGTAGGAATTACATGAACTCAATTTGAGAATTGGGTCCACCACTAAATTAAATGAATTATTTTTGGAAGAAGCTAGTTCTAATCATATTAATAATGCCCTATTAGCTAATGATATATTCAAGGGTGCAATGTATGAAGAATGTCAATCACATGATAGAGTTAAGGGTGTGATGCATGAAGAGTGTCAATCACGTGATAGAATGAAGGGTGAGATGCATGAAGAGTGACAATCACATGATATCAATCGCACACCATAAATAACATATGCATCGTGTGTATAATCTGAGAAAAAATATGGTTGAAAACAAATTTAGAACATGCACTAGAACTATGTTTGAAGACAAAAGAGTATGCACCCCTAGAATGCTAAGTAGGGAATGCAATGATGGTATACACAAATTCAAGGATAGCTCCTAAAATCATCGCTACTAAGATTCAAAGAAATATATTTTCCTATTTGATTTAATGCAACCAATGTAAGGCTTGCAATAAAAACACGGTTGAAAAAGAAATTAGAACATGCACTAAAAAGAAATTAGAGCATGCACTCTTGGAATGATTGGTACGAAATTTAATGATTGTATATACACCAACTCAATGATAACTTCAATGATTGTATATAGCTCATACTTGGAGAAGGTGAGGTAGTGATTTATGGGAGTTCTGAGTCAACTAAAATGCACCAAAGAGCATGGCTAGATTTCCTCTTATATAGGACATACAAGCTTGCATGAAATATGAATTATGTATCCTCAAATTCTAACAACATATAGGATTCAATCTTAACTTTGTACTTCTATATCATAGTAAGTACAATCCAAATATGATTTGCCCTTCCATCACCCACTAATTTTACTAAACATTGTGGATTCATTTATAAGCCAAAATTGGCCTACATCAAAAGAGAATTCAACCTTTATATATAAAGTATATAGGTTTTGAAATAAAAGCATGGTTGAAAACAAAGTTAGAACATGCAAGAAAAAGTGTTTGAATACAAAAGAGTGTTCACTCCTAGGATGATTGGCTTGGGTTACAATGATTTTGTACATAATCTCAAGGGTAGCTCCTTGAATCGTAGTTGCTCCTAGGATTTGACAACAAATTATGGTTAAATGGTGAAAACAAATGTTTGAAGACAAAAGAGCATGCACTCGTAGAATTCTTGGTTTGGATTGCAATGATCATATACATAAGTTCAAGGATAGCACCTCGAATCCTACCAATTCCTAGGATTTGACAACATATCATGGTTCAATGGTGACAAAAACTGTCATTAACTGTTATGGATTGTGTTGGAGGATCCATCATACTGTGACTCCACAATGTTATTCTATGTGTTAAAATTTTCTATGTAACTAATTTTTGTGTGATAAAGTTAGGAGCAACTAGGTCATAGGGTGAAAGTTGAGTTACAAGAATTTATCAAACGATTTTTTATTCAAAAATTAAACCATATAATGGTCTTAGACAAGGTAAGGTATTGATTTATGGAAGATAACTCGAATCTTAATGGTTGTTAGGATTGAAGGACATAACATTATATATTTTATCCAAGTTCATATCTCATGAGTTATACACGTAAGGTCACTTTGTTCTCAACATATCAATATGATGGTGACTGGATAGCTCATTTCATAAAACCCTATCTCAATGATAGCTCAATCTTAAGGATGGTTCATTGTAAATTCATATACCAAGATAGCTCAAGCTGAAGGATGGATCATTAAATCTTGTCAGTCGCTAAGATTCATGGATATATCATTTCATGTGTCATCCAAAATCAAATTTCATGCAAGATCAAGTATATATCATTCAATATATAAGCTTATTATCCACACAAGGAACTTCACAAGGAATCTCATTTCATACACATGCTTACTACAAGCATAAGGATAACTCAAAATTCATTCAAACTCAAAATTCATAATGTCTCAAGGATATATCATTTCATAAATACCTATCTCATTTCATACACAAATTTGTTACACGCACGAGGATAGCTTATTTCATACACAATCATACTACAAACACAAGATTAAATCAAGCTTCATCCAAGCTAAAATTTCATACATTCTCAAGGATAGATCATTTCGTAAAAGCTTATCTCATTTCATACATGATTCTAAGAATATCTCATTGATGTCCACTCATGAGCAGTCTCTTCTAAAAGTACTCGATCAAGAAAAATTGCATGGACCCAAGAGACATTAATATATTGAAGAGATGCTACTTTGGGAATATTGTAACATGTTTTATCATCTTGTACCTACAAATTCATAATTACATTGCTAAAGCACCATGTAAGTGTTGAAATATTGTAACTTTTGTTATCACACTAAATTGCCTTGGGTTTTTAGTTTGTTTTTATCCCTTTTTAAGCCTTAGATTTTAATGTTTTTAAGTTTCATCCCTTTAAAATTTATGTTTGTTAGGACCCCTTAGATAAATAAAGTGTTGAGTCATAACTCATGTTTGATCCTCAATTGATTTTTGGACATAGAACCATTTTTAGTTCATGACTTAAAATTTTGGTCCCCTTCATGATTTGTCACTAGGATCGATCCCTCCCACGACTAGACCGATGTGACACACCATTATCCTCATTCATGACCTCTTGGGCATGCCTTGATGTCCTTTCTTACCTGACCAATCAATTTTTAAATTGGAGCGCTGCCCACTCATCAGGCGGTTCTGTAGCGCCTTTCCCATTCATCATGTTTCCACCACGAGTTATGATTATCACGATTGATGTCGTGTTCCTTGTTTTTAGTGCCAAGAGTTATGATTATCATGATTGATGTCATGTTCTTCTATCAAGAAGGTCACAGGAACTGAGGAGGAAGCTTGTCCTTCCCCACAGAGAGATTTTTCACCACCGCCTCCACTGGGGTTAGAAGAGGTTCCTTCTTATACAAAAACTACATCCAAGAAAGGGAAGAAACTACACTTCCCCTCTTCTCCTCCAAGATCCACTACCAAGGTCAGAAAACCATTCACAAGATCATCAGTTCCCAAAGAGGTTTTTGAAAAACAGTCCCCATCAGAAATCCCTATACAAAAGAAGAAGGGTAAAGGCATTAAAAAGCCTGTGGAAAGGAAAGAAGAAAACCTTGTGCAAAAGAAGAAAAATAAAGACAAAGACATCAAGAAGCCTGATGAGGCAGACAAGGAAATTCCTATGCAGGTGGAAAAGGAGACCGAGAAAAATCTGTTGAGACTGTGCATGTCACTACTCTACCTGATAGTCAGACATTCAAAAGATTAATCAGGCAACTTAGGGATGCAAGGAAAGAGGTGGCTCAGTTGAAAACAGAAGCCATGTCTGACAGAGTGAAGATGAAAGATCTCATGGATGGGTATAGTCATACCCTTTACCTGGAAATGTTTGCAGCATGAAAGGCCCAGCCCCTTCATAGGAAGCTCCAAAACCTTTATAGGCAGAATAGAGGCTTTCAATCTCATAACAGGAAACTCAAGGCAGAGTTGCAGCATTTTCAAGATGAAGTAGCCCAAAGAAACTTGCAAGTATTGGTCGAAGCTACTATTGAGAAAGAGACACCAACAGTCAAGGAGAGCATAGCTCCACTGAAGAATCATGTCATTGCTAAAAAGAAGAAGTCTGTTGTGCCAAATGAAGATCCTCCTACAAGAAAGAGTGTGAGGTTAAGTGTCAGGGTAACGAAATAGCTGGTGAAAAGTGAGCCCCATTTTTTAGGATGGTTCATTTTTTGTGAGGGTAAACTGTTATTGAAATATTACCTCTGCCACCTATACAAGCTTCTAAGTGCTTGATTCTCATAGTTTTGAGATTTTCGTGAAGTGCTAACTCCCTCAGCAGTAAAATGCAGACATTATGTAGCGCTTTGGTGCTACGGAATAGTCTATTTTGGTATTCCACTGGTATGCTACCTACAATGCTGCCAAGTCACCTAAATATAATGGGTTTGATACTATGCAAAGTCACTACTTGATATGCACATGTTCAAGTTGGAGATGATGTGTTTTTTACAGCGCTACCTAAAATTTGCACAGAGACGCACAGTGGCGCTACCGAAATTCGCTACCTAATATCTGGCAGAGACGAAATTTGCACAGAGACGCATCACAGTGGCGCTACCTAAATTCACTACCTAATATATCGCAAAGGCCAAAGTTTTCACAGGGGATAGGAAGGTTTGGTGCTAACTTTTCTACTTGTCCAGTTTTGAAGTGCGCTACTCAGAGTGCTACCCAAAGAAGATACCAACAGACACCAGGGATCCAGGAGGGCCAAGCTAACAGCTTTTTGGATAGATGATGATGGAGAAGATTGCAGAAACAACAACTAGCATCATGATGACAACCACATGCTCCTGAAGGACACATGGAAAACAAGGAGTTGCGCAGAAAAAAGGAATCAAGTCAATTTGAAGATTGGTTGGATTAGTCACCAACATTTTCCTATTTTATAGCATAGGTTGTTAGCCAAGTTGTTAGATGAAATAAATTCTTAGAGATTTTCAAGGGAAGGAGGCCAGCTTGTACCTCTAGTTGTTGCCTCCCTTTTGTTATAAATAGATAGATGAAATTCTTTAGTAGGTTCAGATGGTTAAGCAAGGCTCCCTTAGACTGTAATATTTTGATAAAGTGACTGTGAACTAGCTATGTACTGGATTTAAGAAATTTTGGTTAATAGAAATCAGCTTATTTTCTTCTGATGCTAAAAGTTCATGATTTGAAAGATTCACATGAATGGTTTTGGTGATGTTATGGTGGATGTTTGATCATTATATTATCATAATGTTTATTTAGCTTCCTTAGTTTTTGAGTTCAAGAAGATCTTGTGTTAAGAAACTTTCTTCCTTAGGATTTTGTAGACCTGATGTTTACAGCAGCCCCTACATTCCTCTCATTCAAGTCTTCCCTCTATTTATACTCACTCCCAATTATTGATTGAAGTTATCCAAGACCTTGATTGTTGGTGCATGCAAGCCTTGTTTTATGAGTTGGAACATTATCATTTTGAGTCTTTTTCCATTTGACCCGTTAAAACACTCTTACATTCACATATAACCCGATGGGTATTAGGCTTGCCTTCCATGCAATCTGAACGATTTGAAGACTTTTCATAGGGATTTAACGAGACAGCATACTAGTCCTAAGGGTGCATTAGAACTTAGTATCTTGAAGATTGCAGCTTGCACCTAGCGACTCCATTGTTTCATCTCTGGAACCTAAAGGCAAACATACGAGATCAAATCCACAACTACCTTTGGTTCCATCTGAGGCTGACCCAGAGAAAATAATCAAGAAGGGAAAAGCTTCTCAAAAAAAAAAAAATGCTACTGCTACAAGTGCTTCTGGTAAGTTTCTTGATTCCACTCTTGATACTCCAGTTGTTATATCAAGTAAGCTTTCCTTACCTTCTGCTGAAGTATCTAAGAAACTTGATTTCTAAGAGTTTTCTGTTGAATACTCTTCCTTTGAAACTGAATTGAAAGAAGAAAGCATTGACATATTTTCTTCCCCTGACATTGAAAAGTGTTTCAGTCTTGATAGTTTTGAAGATTTCCTTACTTTAGGTTTTACTACACCACTTTCTGTTAAAAATTTTGCTGCCAAAGAAGTGGGAACTTCATCCCCTTTACAGAATTTACCATCTTCTTCCAAGACTCAACCTTTTGCTATGAAAACTGAAACCCCCCTTGAAACCCCCCCTGCATATTTTCCTTCTTCTCCTAATCTACACACAATCAAGTCTCCTTCTCCTTCTTGTTCACCAAGAGTTCAAAATCAAATGGCAGTTGTTAACCCCCTTGCAAATAGGATGGATGTCATAGTGGCTGCAAGATATGCTCCTCTAGTCTTACCTCAGCCAGTGAATGCTCTCCCTCCTAGAGATTATTTGAAATACATGCCCAATTTTATGGGAGAAGAAGATATAACAGCTGAGGAACATCGTGTTTCTTTCTACAGCTATGCAGATAATCAAAACATTGAAAATGAGGATGTGTGGATGAAGGTTTTCGTCCAAAGCCTTTTTGGTGAGGCTAGGAAGTTGTTTAGGGGTCTGGCCCCTGGATCCATTACTGGTATTGAAGAATTAGATGAATCCTTCTTGAGGCATTGGGGGGACAAAAAGGACTTTTTGTACTACATCACCGAATTTCGATCCCTAAAAAGGAAAGGAGAGTCTGTCTCTGACTTTTCTAAAAGATTTAACAAAATGTACAACAAGATTCCTAATGAGATAAAACCCACTGAAACCTATGCAAAAATTACTTATGCCAGTGCCTTCGACCCCGAGTTCTACCTTCTACTGAGAGAAAGAAGATCAACCTCCTTAGTTCATGTGCAATATGCAGCTTTAGAGGTAGAATCCAACATAGTGGCATTTGATAAACTCAGAGGAAAGTCTAATAGGGATAGAAGAAAAAGAAGAACTGAAGCCTCAACTTTTGACTCCCATACTATCCATCCTCAAGTGGAGGATCTTACCAAATTAGTAAAATCCATTTCCACTGAGATAGAGAAATTAAAATTGGAAGGAAAATAGACCTACAAAAATATCCAAAATATTGATAACAGAGGTAACTTCAGGAGACCAAATAATGATCTGTTACACATTATTTTGGTCACTCTGGTGATGTCTCTACAGTTATGTGTTCAGGCTCTCATAAGGACCTTTTTCCTGAGAAAAGTGATTGTTGTCTTCTTCTACAAAATATATTTTTAAGATGACTTCGCAGGCTACATGTATTGTAGGGTGTGAGAAACTCTGATTCTCACAGGCCACTCTATACTTGGATTGCGAGATATTCACAGTTTGCTCTATAAGTTGGGTGTGAACCTGCATCAAAGCTTAAAAGGGAGAAGAATTTACAAAGGTTCTATAAGAGGAGCTTCTAGAAAATGAGTTGGCATTCGCATTGTTGGCATCCTATTGACTTCTCAGATTTAGTGGGATCATCCTCATCCCTTTAACCATCTCTCCTTATCCTATATAATGAAAGGTTTCTCAAGGAAGAGGTTAAGATTGAATAGATAATTGATGAAAGAATAGATTCATAATTGTGTGAGGAATCCTATTTGAATTGATGTTTGAAGCCTCCATTTGTCCATCAAGCCATAGTGGATCTTCTTCATGCAAGCATGGAGCAAGTGTGTGTGTTGGAACGAAGGACCACCGAAAGGAAGCTTGTGACATCAAGGCAATCTAGTTGTATCTTCTACTTTCATTTAATATAATACAGTGACATGTGCCTTTCCCATAAAATCACTCTTATTTTATTACATGACTCCTTGATCACATGTTTAAGTCTTCATTGAATGTATTATTGTTGCTTTCAACTTGGTCGATTTATGTCATTGTAGATCTGATATCACAAGGCTACCAAAGTGAAGCAGGGACAACAAAGACATAAGGAAGTGATATCTAAAGGTAAGTCACTTATTCCTTCTTCAATGACAAATTCAATGATTGTAACTTAGGGAAAGCGTCATGTCATGTCGTGTTTTGTTCTAGATCTAGGTGGATCTAGGGAGATCTGTTAATGTCTGCATATACCGATTTATCCTATAACAAAATTGGCGACTCCACTGGGGATGTCCAAACAAGCTCTCCATTGAGTCGGCCATTTGCAGTTTTCAATTCTTACCATGTCGTCCTTCCCTGTGTCCATTTCAAATCATATTCATACTTTGACTTACCCTGAAAATTTGTTACGTATTTTGTGTCATTGATGGGGGATACATCAACGCCCTCCTGTGATGAGTCTTTTTCCGTCGAATCCAACTCATTATCCAGGAATAATACTTAGAAACCATTTAGTAACTTAGAACCTGCATGCCTTAATGGCAGGTCTCTTCACTTTCTTCAGTGGATTCACATCATTGGTCCATGATCGAGAGATTCCGCCGAGTGTTCAACTTCGACTCATTTATTCACATTTGTTCGGATTGTACTCAGGTACCTTGGGAGTCATTGACATCAATGGTGATTTCCCTCACACTTGTTAATGGTTTTCATCAATGACCGGTAATCAAGTGGTTTCTACCATGTTCGACTTCGACACATGTAATCACATGGCTAGATTCGTACTTTCAAACCACGGGATTGAAGACCCTAGGTCTCATCTTTTTGGTCCAAGTTGCGATGGAGTATTTATGATTTGTATCGACACATAGATCCACTTTGTATGTCACGTGGCTATGTCCTAATCTGAGTCTTCTAACATAGATCCACAGTGTATTCCTAGTGGCTATGTAACATTTTAGTGACATGGATCCACGGTGTATGTTTGGTGGCCATGGCCTACATTTGTAATTTCATTCATTTATGGTTTGAGCATGGGAATGCCTACCTCAAAGTTGGTATTATATTCTACAGATGCTTGATTGTTTGTAGGTTTCCGATTAGGTGTGATCCTGGTTTCTGACACACACACACGCATTTTACAATGTATTCTGGCTGTCACGAGTTCCAGCCTCATACTTTGGGGGGCATTTTGTTACACATTATTTTGGTCACTCTGGTTATGTCTCTACAGTTATGTGTTCAGGCTCTCATAAGGACCTTTTTCCTAAGAAAAGTGATTGTTGTCTTCTTCTACAAAACATATTTTTAAGATGAGTTTGCAGGCTACATGTATTGTAGGGTGCGAGAAACTCTTATTCTCGCAAGCCACTCTATACTTGGATTGCGAGATGTTTGCAGTTTGCTTTATAACTAGGGTGTGAAC
>ML796486.1:50678-63993 GCA_009831015.1 Picea engelmannii | reverse complement strand
GTTTTCTGCATTACACGTTGATCAGGATCATGATTCAGAAATTACTCCTCATGCTGATGTTTTCCTCAATAAAATTGATAATCATCATATTGTGCAACTACCTAGCAATCATATTCCAAAAGGACTAGTTCCTTTGGAAAGATTATTCGACGGGAACGATGTGGCAGTGAAAGGGAAGGTATCCACTGATGATGTTGATATAACTGAGTGTAATTTGGGCACTTAAAAGGATCCGAAATATGTCAAATTGTCAAACAACCTATCAGAAGAATAGAGGGTAGAATATACTAAGTTTTTTAAGGAATTTTCTGATGTATTCGCTTGGACTTATGAAGATCTCAGAACTTATGACACAAGCATTATAGAGCACAAGATTCCATTAAAAGAAGACACCAAACCCTTCAGGCAAAAGATGAGGCAAATCAATCATATGTTATTGCCTGTCATGGAGAAAGAGGTATGGAAAAGAACAAGGTGAGAGCCTTAAAACTCAAATCAATAAAGTATTATCGTGTTGATCAAGTTTTGTATTGGAAGGATCCATTAGGAGTGCTTTTGAGATGCCTAGACCCCCGAGAAGCCCAAAAGATTATGTTTGATTTTCATGACAGTTTATTTGGGGGGCATCATTATTGGAGAACCACGGCATACAATATCCTCAGGGTTGGGTACTTCTGGCCTAGTTTTTTCACCGATGTTTGTGCTAAGATCAGATCATGTGCTAAATGTCATAAGTTCTCTAGAAGGAAGCAGCTTAAGTCTTTGCCATTAAATCCTGTGGCAGCTTCAGAAACTTTCAAGCAGTGCGGCCTAGATTTTATTGGGGAAATTCATCCTGCTTCCAGTGGCCAACATAGATGGATCTTGACTGGTACAGATTACTTTACTAAGTGGATTGAAGCTATTCCTACAAGGAATTCTTCCCAAAAAGTGATCATTGGTTTCCTTGAAGACATTATGGCAAGGTTTGGGTGTCCTAACAGAATCGTCACTGATAATGCTTCATATTTCAAGGCTGAACCATTGATTTAGTTATGTGAACAATTTGGGATCACATTGATTCATTCTACCCCTTACTACCCTCGTGGAAATGAGCTTGCAAAATCCTCAAACAAAAGCCTTATAAAGATCATTAAAAAGTTGTTAGAGGATAACAAAAAGGCATGGGACTCAAAACTCAAATTTTCTCTATGGGCTGACAGAGTGATGGTAAAAAGGTCCCTGGGACTTTCCCCTTTCTAGCTGGTGTATGGAGTTGAGGCCATTTTTCCTTCTCATCTTGCCTTACCTGTGAAACAAATATTCTAAGATTACCAAGGGGAGCCCGATCATATGATCAGAAGGATTCAATAGTTGGTTGAAGTGCAGTAGACTCGGGAGTAGCTTGTAGACAAAGCATATGATCATCAACTGAAGATCAAGCAGGCATTCAACAAGAAAGCAAACAAAGAGGATTTTCAACTGGGTGATCTAGTGCTCAAGTGGGACACATTGAAGCAAGATAAAGGAAAGCACAGTAAATTTGAAGCTTTATGGATCGGTCCTTTCAAAATCTCTGAGGTATTCTCTAATAACACCTTAAAGTTGCAGAATATGGAGAATGAAGAGGTTTTTGGTGGCCCTGTCAATCTCTATTTTCTGAAAAAGTACTTTGCTTGAGCCTTGAGTGGTTTCATGCCATTGTAAATATCATTTTACTTTTATTTTTGTTTCAATAACTGACCCCATAGCCCTAGGATAAGGAACTAAATCTACTCATTCTTGGCAGACTACAGGGGGCATGTCATCCCCTGTGGAGCCAATGTTATCACACTAAATTGCCTTGGGTTTTTAGTTTGTTTTTATCCTTTTTTAAGCCTTAAATTTTAATTTTTTTAAGTTTCATCCCTTTAAAATTTATGTTTGTTAGGACCCCTTAGATAAATAAAGTGTTGATTCATAACTCATGTTTGATCCTCAATTGATTTTTGGACTTAGAACCATTTTTAGTTCATCACTTAAAATTTTGGTCACTTTCATGATTTGTCACTAGGATCGATCCCTCCCACGACTAGACCGATGTGACACACCATTCTCCTCATTCATGACCTCGTTTGAATACCTTGTTGTCCTTGCTTACATGTCCAATCATTTTTTAAATTGGAGCGTTGCCCACTCATCAAGCGGTTCCGTAGCGCCTTTCCCGTTCATCATGTTTCCACCATGAGTTATCATTATCACGAATGATGTCATGTTCCTTGTTTTCAGTGCCAGGAGTTGGTTAAAGATACCTTCAAGATATTGTATTTACGAGCCCTGATAATGGTTTTTGATTTGAAAATTCAAGCTTGTTGCGCTGCTCAAACTCACAGCTTTGACCAGGCAACAGCAGTGTGACCAGATCTGATGCTAAGATAGATTCGAGGGCCGAAATTTTCGTGACTTCATATTGAGATCTCGTTGAAGCTTCAAACAAGTGTTTACTCCACAGGTATCTCGTGTTGCCTCCTCTGAACATTAATTTTCACAAAGAATTAGTGCTCAGAGTTTGGTTTATCGGGCTTGCACAATTGTAAGAGACTCATCTTTGCATCATATCCTTGTCTCCTCGCTTTTAAAACCTATGAACTTCATTGTTTGTATCAAAGTCTGATTACATATGCCCTCCATAGATGTTGAGGTTGCGAGCATCTAAACAGTCTATCCTCTGCATACGCATCGCGCTACCCAGAGGCGTTGCTTAACCACTCTTTGTCTCCCTTGCTTCCTTTGATTTTCGAGTTATGCATTTTTACCCAGCTACAAAGGGCCAATTACGGAGTACCCTCTCATTGTCTAAACTTTCAATACCTATACAAATATAAGGGTGGGATTTCCACAGTCAAGTCTTGGCTTACTAGCACCAGTCCATTTTAAAAGGTCAGCTTTGTACATTTGAAGCTCGATTTTAAGTCCTCCTGGTTATTACTACCCCATAAGCCGTAAGAAGCTCTCATTCTAAGATATGGAGACTCCTCAGATGAAGAAATCACACAAAGAGGGAAAGGTGGTTAGAACTGAACCTGTGGATAAGCATCTTTTTGATATAGAGCCCATGGAAAAATAGGCTTTTCAAAGAGTGGGATGCCTCTCTTTCTGCCAGAATATGCAAAGAGGCCATCCAGAGGTGACAAGACAGTTTGCATTACATTTTGATGGCAGGAGAACCAAGGTAGCGGATTTAGAATTTGAGGTGACTGAGGCCTCTATTTCAGCTACAACAGGAATCCCTATCACAGGTGAAAAGTGGTTTAAAGCCATGGCTTTGAGTTCAGCCTATGCCAAAGATTTCCTTAAGCCTGAACATCAAGCCAGTGATTTGTATAAAGGTGTTCCAAGGAATTAATTGATCGAGCAGTTTGACAGGATATTGAAGATCATCCAGAGATATTTTACATGTGAAGGGAGGTTTAACACATTGTACCAGTACCATATAAGGCTTCTGTTGCATTTTACTGGTAAATTTGAAATGAATATTTCCTACTATTTGTTAAGGGGGATAGGTAAGATGTCAGACAGGATTCAATCCAAGTCTAAGGATGTCGATACTAGCATATTCCACTCTGGATTGATCAGAATGCTAGTCTATGAGGAATTGGGTAAGAAAGAGATTTCATGGTAACATTTTATTGTTTCTTCTCACTTCAAGTTGGATATATAATCTACTCCTCAATCATAGAATGCAAGTCCTTTATCACCCACCAGTGTTGTTAAAGCAGGAACCATTAGGAAGAGAAAGGGTAGAGATTTTGTTCAAGTTTCAGAGGTCATCAAGCAGCTCACAGGAACTGAGGAGGAAGCTTTTCCTTCTCCACGGAGAGATTTTTCACCACCTCCTCCACTAGGGTTAGAAGATTTTCCTTCTTCTACCAAAACTACATCCAAGAAAGGGAAGAAGCTACACTTCCCCTCTTCTCCTCCAGCAACCACTACCAAGGGAAAAAAACCTTTCACGAGATCATCAGTTCCCAAAGAGGTTTCTAAAAATCAGTCCCCATCAGAAATACTTGTACAAAACAAGAAGGGAAAAGGCATTAAAAAGCATGTGGAAAGGAAAGAAGAAACCCCTGTGCAAAAGAAGAAAAATAAATACAAATACATCAAGAAGCCTCATGAGGCAGACAAGGAAATTCATGTGCAAGTGGAAAAGCAGACCAAGAAAAAACCTGTTGAGATTGTGCATGTCACTAATCCACTTGATAGTCGGACATTCAAAAGATTAATCAGGCAACTTAGGGATGCAAGGAAAGAGGTGGCTCGGTTGAAAAAAGAAGCCATGTCTGAAAGAGTGAAGATGAAAGAGCTCATGGATGGCTATAGTCATACCCTTGACCTAGCAAGGTTTGCAGCAAGAAAGTCCCAACCCCTTCATAGGCAACTCCAAAACCTTTATAGGCAGAATAGAGGCTTTCAATCTCAGAACAGGAAACTCGAGGCAGAGTTGCAACATTTTCAAGATGAAGTATCCCAAAGAAACTTGCAGGTATTGGTTGAAGCTTCTATTGAGAAAGAGACACCAGCAGTCAAGGAGAGCATAGCTCCACAGAAGAATCATGCCATTGATAAAAAGAAGAAGTTTGTTGTGCCAAATGAATATCCTCCTACAAGAAAGAGTGTGAGGTTAAGTGTCAGGGTAACAAAATAGCTGGTGAAAATTGAGCCCCATTTTTTAGGATGGTTCCTTTTTTGTGAGGGTAAATTGTTATTGAAATATTACCTCTGCCACCTATACATACTTCTAAGTGCTTGATTCTTAGATTTTTGGGATTTTTGTGAAGTGATAAGTCCCTCAGCAGTAAAATGCAAACATTCTGTAGCGCTTTGGCGCTACGGAATAGTCTATTTTGGTATTCCACTGGTATGTTACCTATAGTGCTGCCAAGTCACCTAAATATAATGGGTTTGATACTATGCAAAGTCACTACTTTCTCTGCACATGTTCAAGTTGGAGATGTTGCATTTTTTACAGCGCTACCTAAAATTTGGATAGAGACGCACAATGGCACTACCAAAATTTGCAACCTAATATCTGGCAGAGACGAAATTTGCACACAGACGCATCACAGTGGTGCTACCTAAATTCGCTACCTAATATCTCACAGAGGCCAAAGTTTGCATAGGGGATAGGAAGGTTTGGTGCTACCTTTTCTACTTGTCCAGTTTTGAAGTGCGCTACTCAAAGTGCTACCCAAAGAATATACCAACAGACACCAGGGATCCAGGAGGGCCAAGCTAAAAACTTTTTGGATAGATGAGGATGGAGAAGATTGCAGAAATAGCAGTTGGCATCATGATGATAACCACATGCTCCTGAAGGACACATGACAAACAAGGAGTTGTGCAGCAAAAAGGAATCAAGTCAGTTTGAATATTGGTTGGATTAGTCACCAACATTTTCTTATTTTATAGCATAGTTTGTTGGCCAAGTTGTTAGATGAAATAAATTCTTAGAGATTTTCAAGGGAAGGAGGCCATCTCATACCTCCAGTTGTTGCCTCCCTTTTGTTATAAATAGATAGATGAAATGCTTTAGTAAGTTCGGATGGTTGAGCAAGGCTCCCTTAGACTGTAATATTTCGATGAAGTGACTGTGAACTAGCTATGTACTGGATTTAAGACATTTTGGTTAATAGAAATCAGCTTATTTACTTCTGATGCTAAATGTTCATGCTTTGAAAGATTCACATGAATGGTTGTGGTGATGTTATGGTGAATGTTTGATCATTATATTATCATAATGTTTATTTAGCTTCCTTAGTTTCTGAGTTCAAGAAGATCTTGTGTTAAGAAACTTTCTTCCTTAGGCTTTTGTATACCTGATGTTTACAGCAGCCCCTACATTCCTCTTATTCAAGTCTTCCCTCTATTTATACTCACTCCCAATTACTGATTGAATTTAGCCAAGACCTTTATTGATGGTGCATGTTGGCCCTATTTTCTGATTTGGAACATTATCATTTTGAGTCTTTTTCCATTTGACCCTTTAAAACACTCTTACATTCACATACAACCTGATGGGTACTGGGCTTTCCTTCCATGCAATCTAAAGGTGATTCCTAGTGCTAACATTCTTGTCATCATTTCCGAGGAACGATTTGAAGCCTTTTCCCTGGGATTTAACAACACAACATACTATTCCTAAGGGTGCATTAGAACTTAGTATCTTGAAGATTGCAGCTTGAACCTGGTGAGTCCATTGTTTCAACTCTGGCACCTAAAGGCAGACATAAGAGATCAAATCCACAACTACCTTTGGTTCCATCTAAGGCTCACCTAGAGAAAATAATCAAGAAGGGAAAGGATTCTCAAAAAAAAAAAATTGTTGTTGCTACAAGTGCTTCTGGTCGGTTGCCTGATTCCACTCTCGATACTCCAGTTGTTATATCAAGTAAGCTTTCCTTACCTTCTGTTGAAGTATCTAAGAAACTTGATTTCGAGGAGTTTCATGTTGAATACTCTTCCTATGAAACTGAATTGAAAGAAGAAAGCATTGACATATTTTCTTCCCCTGACATTGAAAAGTGTCTCAGTCTTGATAGTTTTGAAGATTTAGCTACTTTAGTTTTTTCTACACCACTTTCTATTAAAAAATTTGCTACCAAAGAAGTGGAAACTTCATCCCCTTTACAGACTTTACCATCTTCTTCCAAGACTCATCCTTCTGCTATGAAAACTGAAACCCCCCTGCATATTTTCCTTATTCTCTTAATCTGCACACAATCAAGTCTCCTTCTCCTTCTTGTTCACCAAGAGTTCAAAATCAAATGACATTTGTTAACCCCCCTGCAAATAGGATGGATGCTATAGTGGCTGCAAGATACGCTCCTCTAGTCTTACCTCGGCCAGTGAATGCTCTCCCTCCTGGATATTAATTGAAATCAATGCCCAAGTTTATGGGAGAAGAAGATATAACAGCTGAGGAACATCTTGATGCTTTCTACAGCTATGCAAATAATCAAAACATTGAAAATGAGGATGTGTGGATCAGGGTTTTCATCCAAATCCTTTTTGGTGAGGCTAGGAAGTAGTTTATGGGTTTGTCCCCTGGATCCATTATGGTATTGAAGCATTAGATGAACCCTTCTTGAGGCATTGAGGGGAAAAAAAGGACTTTTTGTACTACATCACTGAATTCGAATCCCTAAAAAGGAAAGAAGGAGAGTTTGTCTCTGACTTTTCTAAAATATTTAACGAAATGTACAACAAGATTCCTGATGAGATAAAACCCACTGAAACCTCTGCAAAAATTACTTATGCCAGTGCCTTGGACCTCAAGTTCTACCTTCTACTGAGAGAAAGAAGATCAGCCTCCTTAGTTCATATGCAAGATGCAGCTTTAGAGGTAGAATCCAACATAGTGGCATCTGATAAACTCAGACAAAAGTCTGATAAGGATAGAAGAAAAATCAGAAGTGAAGCCACAATTTATGACTCCCATAATGTTCATTCTCAAGTGGAGGAGCTTACCAAATTAGTAAAATCTCTTTCCACTGAGATAGAGAAATTAAAATTGGAAGGAAAACTGACCTACAAAAATACCAAAAATATTGATAACAGAGGTAACTTCAGGAGACCAAATAATGCTCCCAAAATCCTTCCCAGAGATCCCAAAAATAGAGAAAGAGATGATTAGAGGGTACAAGCTCCTTTTCAAAACAATTTGGTTGTTGATGAAGAAGAAGAGGAGGTAGAAGTTGATCCTGAGATTCACTGCTTAGGTGACACATCCCCATCCCCACACTTGACTCAATCCTCTTATGATAAATCCTTAATGGATACTCAGATAAATGAATTAAGTAAGGGAGGGAAAGAAAACGAAAATTCTAACAGATATAATCTGAGATCTAAGAAGAATGAAGAAAAAATTGATGCCCCTAACCAGCCTGCTCAAAAAGAAGATTATGCCAAGGCTTTGCCAGTGAGTAGCAAGGAAAAAGACTCTCAAAGTCCACAAGTTTTGATCAGAAATCCTTCTCCTGAAACCAAAGAGATCTTGAAACCTTCTTCTTCCTTCAGTTTTGAGAATGAGATCCAAAAATAAAGATCCCTGTACCTTTTGTGGAATTGATAAAAAATGAAGAATTTAAAAAATATATATCCAAAATGTTACATCCCAAAGCCTCTCCAAATGCCATTGATTCAGTAAATCTGCAAGATGAAAAGCCAACAGTGATTTTGGGTCCATTGATAGAAGACAGAGATGATTCTTCCCCCCCTTTCTATACGTCACTGAATATTCATGATAAGGTGTTGCATAATTGTTTGATGGATTCAGGGGCATCCCACAATCTCATGTCAAAATCTGTTATGGATGAACTTGGTTTAGAAATCACAAAGACTTACCATGAATTATATTCTTTTGACTCCAAGAAAGTGAAGTGTCTTGGAGTCATTAAGGATTTCGTTGTGACTATTTCAGCTGCCCATGAAAAGTGTACTCATGGATATCGTGGTGGTTGATGTTCCCCCAAAGTTTGGAATTCTTTTATCAAGGTCTTGGATAATAATACTAGGGGGGGACCTTGCAGATGGATCTCTCTTATGCTATTATTCCCATTTTGGGGGGAGAGAATAGAAGAATTTATGGGGAAGCTCAATTGGCTTACATCATTAGTGATGAAGCAAACCCCACAAATCACCTTGTTTTTGCTTTTGATACAGATATGGGATCTACCATTTTGCATCTCACTAACACTCCTGAAGCCCCTCTAGAAATCAAAAAGCAATCTGTTACCTTTTCTTAGGAGCCTCCTCCAACCACTTATGTCTAGAAGATGTTCTTTGATGGAGCCTCTTCTAAGGAAGGTGTTGGTGTTGGGGTGGTCTTTGTCTCACCAGCTCAAGAAACTATATCTTTGTCATATAAACTAGAATTTGAAACTACTAATAATGTGGCAGAGTATGAAGCTCTTGTCTTGGGATTGAGGGTGCCTAAAGACATGGGGATAGAAGTGATATCAGTATTTTGGGATGTTGAATTAATAGTCCATCAGACTAAAAATATTTATCAAACAAAGCACCCTAGGCTTAGATCTTACAGAAAGGAAGTGTGGGACTTGGTGGACAGTTTTTTCTCTGCTTTTAACATATCATTTATTCCTAGAGAAGAGAATACCATGGATGATTCTTTGGTTGTATCAACAAGCAACTTCAAAGTTCCTATACCACCCAAAATCAAGTATGATGTAGAAGTCAAGCACAGACCTTCTATACTGGACAATGTAAAATATTGGAAGGTGTTCGGAGATGATTTGGAACTTAAAAATTTCCTCGAGACCGTTGATGAGTTTTCTGCATTACACATTGATCAGGATCATGATTCAGAAATTACTCCTCATGCTGATGTTTTCCTCAATAAAATTGTTAATCATCATATTGTGCAGCGACCTAGCAAACATATTCCAAAAGGACTAGTTCCTTTGGAAACATTATTTGACGGGAACGATGTGGCAGTCAAAGGGAAGGTTTCCACTAATGATGCTGATATAACTGAGTGCAATTTGGGCACTGAAAAGAATCTGAAATATGTCAAATTGTCAAGCAGCCTATCAAAAGAACAGAGGGAAGAATATACTAAGTTGTTGAAGGAATTTGTTGATGTATTTGCTTGGACTTATGAATATCTTAGAACTTATGACGCAAGCATTATAGAGCACAAGATTCCATTAAAAGAAGACACCAAACCCCTCAAGCAAAAGTTGAGGAAAATCAATCCTATGTTACTGCATGTCATGGAGAAAGAGGTAAAAAATATTTTAGATGCAAAAATTATCATTCCTTTGAGGCATTCTGAATGGGTGGCCAATTTGGTCCCAGTAAGAAAAAAGAATGGAGAAATTAGACTTTGCGTTGATTTCTGAAATCTGAACAGAAGCTCAAAAAAGGATAATTACCCTTTGCCCAAGATGGAGCACATATTACAGAAATTGACAGGAGCATCCAGGATGTCCATGGTAATGATTGTTTCGGGTACAATCAGGTCTCTGTTTTGCCAGAAGATAGGGAGAAGACGGCCTTTACCACTCCTTGGGGTACATTTATGTATGCCAAGATGCCCTTTGGTTTGATGAACGCAGGGGAAACTTTTCAGCGAGGTATGGACATAACATTTATTGGCGAAAAGGATAAGTTTGTTGTTATCTATTTAGATGAAATAACAGTGTTCTCTCAGTCTGATAAAGAACAATGTGATCACTTAAGAAAGGTTTTCTTGAAATGGAGAAAATTTGGCCTCTCTTTGAATCCGAAAAAGTCATTGTTCGCCATGAAAGAAGGAAAATTATTGGGGAATATCGTGTCAGTTGAAGGGGTAAGGATTGATTCCAACAGGGTTGAAGCTATACAAAAATTGTCAATTCCTAGATCCAAAAAAGAGATTCAATCTTTTCTGGGAAAAAATAATTTTTTGAGAAGATTTGTATCAAATTTTGTTGAGTTGGTTAAGTATATCACAACCATGATGAGGAGGGGTAGTGGAATCAAATGGACTGTTGAGTCCCGTGATTCTTTTGATCAGATAAAGAAAGACTTGACTAAATCCATGGTTCTTGTGAGCACAGACTACTCCAGGACTTTCTTATTTTTTCTTTTACCTCTTTTGATACAGTAGCAACAGTCCTATTGCAGAAGAACATTGAAGGCTTAGAGCAGACAATTGCCTTTTTTAGCAGGGCATTGAGAAATGCTGAAATAAAATATGACATCATGGATAAGCAAGCATATGCATTGGTTAAAGATCTTAAGTCCTTCAAAGTTTATGTCCTACATTCAAGAGTTATTGCTTATGTCCCATTAGTTGTTGTAAAAGAAATTCTTATTCAGCTTGACATAGATGGAAAAAAGGAGCAAGTGGATTGCTAAATTACTTATTTAGAAATTAATCCTACCAAATTGGTTAAAGGCCATGGTTTAGACAAGCTCGTGGCTGAATAAAATTGATCAAGATTGGGGGTGAATTCTATCAACTCATGTTTAGAAAATCAGTAGGCTGAATTAACTGATAAAGGTTCTCAAATCATTTATGCATTAACAAATTGCAGCCAGTACAAGGACATTATATTTTTTCTGCAAAATTTACAGCCTCCAAATGGTATGGAAATGAACAAGTTGAGAGCCTTAAAACTCAAATCAATAAAGTATTGCCTTGTTGATCAAGTTTTGTATTGGAAGGATCCATTAGGAGTGATTTTGAGATGCCTAGACCCCCGAGAAGCCCAAAATATTATGTTTGATTTTCATGACAGTTTATGTAGGGGGCATCATTATTGGAAAACCATGGCATACGAGATCCTCAGGGTTGGGTACTTATGGCCTAGTTTGTTCACTAATGTTTGTGCTAAGATCAGAGCCTGTGCTAAATGTCAGAAGTTCTCTAGAAAGCAGCATCTTAAGTCTTTTCCATTAAAGCATGTGGAAGATTAAAGACCTTTCCAGCAGTGGTGCCTAGATTTTATTGGGGAAATTCATCCCGCTTCCAGTGGCCAACATAGATGGATCTTGACTGCTACAGATTACTTTACTAAGTGGATTGAAGCTATTCCTACAAGGAATTATTCCCACAAAGTGACCATTGGTTAGCTTGAAGACATTATGGCAAGGTTTGGGTGTCCTAACAGAATCGTCATTGATAATGCTGCATCTTTCAAGGCTAAACCATTGATTCAGTTTTGTGAATAGTTTGGGATCACATTGATTCATTCTACCCCTTACTACCCTCATGGAAACAGGCTTGCAGAATCCTCAAACAAAAGCCTTATAAAGATCATTAGAAATCTGTTAGAGGATAACAAAAATGCATGGGACTCAAAACTCAAATTGTCTCTATGGGCTGACAAAGTGACGGTAAAAAGGTCCCTGGGACTTTCCCCTTCCCAGCTGGTGTATGGAGTTGAGGCCATTTTTCCTTCTCATCTTGCCTTACCCGTGGAAAAATTCTTCCAAGATTACCAAGGGGAGCCCGATCATATGATCAAAAGGATTCAGCAGCTGGTTGAAGTGCAGCAGACTCAGGAGCAGCTTGTAGAAAAAGCATATGATCATCAACTGAAGATCAAGCAGGCATTTGACAAGAAAGTGAAAAAAGAGGATTTTCAACTGGGCGATCTGGTGCTCAAGTGGGACGCATCGAAGCAAGATAAAGGAAAGCATGGTAAATTTGAATCTTTATGGATCGGTCCTTTCAAAATCTATGAGGTATTCTCTAATAACACCTTCAAGTTGTAGAATATGGAGAATGAAGAGGTTTTTGGTGGCCCTGTCAATGGGCATTTTCTGAAAAAGTACTTTGCTTGAGCCTTGAGTGGCTTTTCATGCCATTGTAAATATCATTTTTATTTTATTTTTGTTTCAATAACTGACCCCATAGCCCTAGGATACGACACTAAATCTACTCATTCTTGGCAGCCCACAGGGAGTATGCCATCCCCGGTGGAGCCAATGTTATCACACTAAATTTCCTTGGGTTTTTAGTTTGTTTTTATCCTTTTTTAAGCCTTAGATTTTAATGTTTTTAAGTTTCATCCCTTTAAAATTTATGTTTGTTAGGACCCCTTAGATAAATAAAGTGTCGAGTCATAACTCATGTTTGATCCTCAATTGATTTTTGGACTTAGAACCATTTTTAGTTCATGACTTAAAATTTTGGTCCCCTTCATGATTTGTCACTACGATCGATCCCTACCACGACTAGATCGATGTGACACACCATTCTCCTCATTCATGACCTATTGGGCATGCCTTGTTTTCATTTCTTACATGTCCAATCATTTTTTAAATTGGAGCGTTGCCCACTCATCAATCAGTTCTATAGCGCCTTTCGCGTTCATCATGTTTCCACCACGAGTTATGATTATCACGACTTGTGTCATGTTCCTTGTTTTCAGTGCCAGGAGTTGGTGAAAGATACCTTCAAGATATCATATTTATGATCCCTGATAATGTTTTGTGATTTGAAAATTCAAGAGTGTTGCGCTGCTCAAACTCACAGTTCTGACCAGGCGACAATAGTGCGACCAAATCTGATGCTGAGATAGATTCGAGGGCCAAAATGTTCGTGACTTCATCCTGAGATCTCGTTGAAGCTTCAAACAAGTGTTTACTCCACAGGTATCCCATGTTGCCTCCTCTGCACATTAATTTTCACAAAGAATTAGCGCTCATAGTTTGGTTTATCGGGCTTGCACAGTTGTAAGAGACTCATCTTCGCATCATATCCTTGTCTCCTCTCTTTTCAAACCTGTGAACTTCATTGCTTGTATCAAATTTTGATTACATCTTCCCACCATAGCTATTGAGGTTG
>ML796486.1:36150-48166 GCA_009831015.1 Picea engelmannii | reverse complement strand
ATTAAATAAGCTTTACAAATTATTTTCAAGATCCTCAAAAGATGGATCTGATATCCTCTTTTCTTATCTCAAATTCGAAATTGTGAGGTGGTTGGAAAAGATAGAAATTTCTGGAAAAATGCTACTCCAAGATTCACCTATATCCTCCATATAACAATAGATATTGGGAAACTGAGAGAGTTTATTGAAGAGAAGTCCGTTCTTATGAAAAAACTCCTTCAGTTTCTAAAAATATTATTCCAACTCATCATAATATATCCTTAAAGACAGTGACTAAAACAGGAAAAACAGAGTATTTAATATCTGGAAATATGGTGCTCAAAGATTGACCAATATTTCACAAATCACAATAGATCTTGGAAAAATGAGAGAGGCTATTGAAGAGCCACCCATTATTATGAAAAAAATCCTTTTGTTTTGAAAAATACTCTTCTATATTATCAGAATCTGTCTCCCAAGAAGGTGACTAAAACAGGAAAATCCAGATTTCCAAATCTAGTCATGTTCCTACATTTTAGGATTTGATCTCTAGAATATTTCTATTGATCAAATGAAGTGCCACCTGCACTCATGGATGATATTTGATAATATATATGATCATTCATCATCATCTTCTTCTTAATAAACTCAACCAAGATGAATTTGACCTTTTGACCAAAATAATACATTTTGGAAAATTTCTGAAAATGATGCCTCATCTTGTGGGGAACTTTTTACTGCCTTCCCAAGATCTAAATGAAGATATTAAAGTACCATTGGAAATATTAGGATGTCTAGTTTCCAATCAACTATTTAAGCGTGTAAAACAGACTCTCCACGGCTCAGAAAATTGATTTTTCCCAAGGCATTTTATCAGCTAAAAAACATGCACTTTCACCAGCTCACTACACTGTGAAAACAGTCATTTAGCTGGTGAAAAGGGAGACTTTCACCAGCTTACTACACTGTGAAAAAATCATTTAGCTGGTGAAAGATAAAATTTGTTTTTTAGTATATTTTGATATGCCACATCATTTTTTCATTGGATAATAAGATTTAAAGCCAATCTTATATACTTTAAAACTTAAAGATTTATAAATAAATCTTTACCTTATTATCATATTATGATATGATATGAAAACAAATTTCAGAATGAATTATTTGATCACTAACACTACCTACAGTGCTGCCAAGTCACCTAAATATAATGGGTTTGATATTATGCAAAGTCTACCTACAGTGCTACCAAGTCACCTAAAGATAATGGGTTTGATACTATGCAAAGTCACTACTTGTTCTGCACATGTTCAAGTTGGAGATGTTGTGTTTTTTACAACGCTACTTAAAATTTGCATAGAGACGCACAGTGGCGCTACCGAAATTCGCTACCTAATATCTGGCAGAGACACAATTTGCACACAGACGCATCACAGTGGTGCTACCTAAATTCGCTACCTAATATCTCACAGAGGCCAAAGTTTTCACAGGGGATAGGAAGGTTTGGCGCTACCTTTTCTACTTGTCTAGTTTTGAAATGCGCTACTCAGATTGCTACCCAAAGAAGATACCAACAGACACCAGGGATCCAGGAGGGCCAAGCTAACAACTTTTTGGATAGTTGATGATGGAGAAGATTGTAGAAAAAACAGTTGGCATCATGATGACAACCACATGCTCCTGAAGGACACATGGAAAACAAGGAGTTGCGCAGCAAAAAGGAATCAAGACAGTTTGAAGATTGGTTGGATTAGTCACCAACATTTTCCTATTTTATAGCATAGGTTGTTAGGCAAGTTGTTAGATGAAATAAATTCTTAGATATTTTCAAGGGAAGGAGGCCATCTCATACCTCTAGTTGTTGCCTCCCTTTTGTTATAAATAGATAGATGAAATGCTTTAGTAGGTTCAGATGGTTGAGCAAGGCTCCCTTAGACTGTAATATTTTGATGAAGTGACTGTGAACTGGCTATGTACTGGATTTAAGACATTTTGGTTAATAGAAATCAGCTTCTCTTTCAGCTTATTTGCTTCTGATGCTAAATGTTCATGCTTTGAAATATTCACATGAATGTTTGTGGTGATGTTATGGTGGATGTTTGATCATTATATTATCATAATGTTTATTTAGCTTCCTTAGTTTCTGAGTTCAAGAAGATCTTGTGTTAAAAAACTTTCTTCCTTAGACTTTTGTAGACATGATGTTTACAGCAGCCCCTAAATTCCTCTCATTCAAGTCTTCCCTCTATTTATACTCACTCCCAATTACTGATTGAAGTTAGCCAAGACATTGATTGTTGGTGCATGCTATCCCTATTTTCTGAGTTGGAACATTATCATTTTGAGTCTTTTTCCATGTGAACCTTTAAAACACTCTTACATTCACATATAACCTGATGGGTACTGGGCTTGCCTTCCATGCAATCTGAAGGTGATTCCTAGTGCTAACATTCTTGGCATCGTTGTTGGGAAATGATGTGAGTACTTTTCCATGCGATTTAACGACATAGAATACTAGGCCTAAGGGTGCATTAGAACTTAGTATCTTGAATATTGCAGCTTGTACCCGGCGACTCCATTGTTTCATCTCTGGAAACTAAAGGCAGACATACGAGATCAAATCCACAACTACCTTTGGTTCCATCTGAGGATGACCCTGAGAAAATAATCAAGAAGGGAAAATCTTCTCAAAAAAAAATTATGTTGTTGCTACAAGTGCTTCTAGTCAGTTCCCTGATTCCACTTTCAATACTCCAGTTGATATATCAAGTAAGCTTTCCTTACCTTCTATTGAAGTATCTAAGAAACTTGATTTTGAAGAGTTTCATGTTGAATACTCTTCCTTTGAAACTTAATTTAAAGAAGAAATCATTGACATATTTTATTCCCCTGACATTGAAAAGTGTTTCAGTCTTGATAGTTTTGAAGATTTCCCTACTAAGGGTTTTTCTACACCACTTTTTGTTAGAAAATTTGCTGCCAAAGAAGTGGAAACTTCATCCCCTTTATAGACTTTACCACCTTCTTCCAAGAATCAGCCGTCTACTGTTAAATTGAAACCCCCCCTGCATATTTTCCTTCTTCTCCTAATCTGCACACAAACAAGTCTCCTTCTCCTTTTTGTTCAGCAAGATTTCAAAATCAAATGGCAGTTGTTAACCCCTCAGCAAATAGGATGGATGCCATAGTGGCTGCAAGATACACTCCTCTAGTATTACCTCAGCCAGTGAATTCTCTCCCTCTTGAAGATTATTTGAAATACATACCCAAGTTTACGGGAGAATAAGATATAACAGCTGAGGAATATCTTGTTGCTTTCTGCAGCTAAGCAGATAATCAAAACATTGAAAATGAGGATGTGTTGATGAGGGTTTTCGTCCAAAGCATTTTTGGTGAGGCTAGGAAGTGGTTTAGGGGTCTGGCCCCTGGATCCATTACTGGTATTGAAGCATTAGATGAAGTCTTCTTGAGGCATTAGGGGGACAAAAAGGACTTTTTGTACTACATCACCAAATTTGGATCCCTAAAAAGGAAAGGAGAGTATGTCTCTAACTTTTCTAAAAGATTTAACAAAATGTACAACAAGATTCCTGATGAGATAAAACCCACTGAAACCTCTGCAAAAATTACTTATGTCAGTGCCTTTGACCCCGAGTTTTGCCTTCTACTGAGAGAAAGAATATCACCCTCCTTAGTTCATATGCAAGATGCAGCTTTAGAGGTAGAATCCAACATAGTGGCATCTGATAAACTCAGAGGAAAGTCTGATAGGGATAGAAGAAAAAGAAAAACTAAAGCCTCAACCTATGACTCCCATACTGTCCATCCTCAAGTGGAGGAGCTTGCCAAATTAGTAAAATCCCTTTCCACTGAGATAGAGAAATTAAAATTTGAAGGAAAACAGACCTACAAAAATACCTAAAATACTAATAACAGAGGTAACTTCAGGAGACCAAATAATGCTCCCAAAATCCTTCCCAAAGATCCCAGAAACAGAGAAAGAGATGATCAGAGGGTACAAGCTTCTTTTCAAAACAATTTGGTTGTTGATGAAGAAGAAGAGGAGGTATAAGTTGATCATGAGATTTACTGCTTAGGTGACATATCCCCATCCCCACACTTGACTCAATCCTCTTATGAGAAATCCTTGATGGATATTCAGATAAATGAATTAAGTAAGGGAGGGAAAGAAAAAGAAAATTCTAACAGATATAATCTGAGATCTAAGATGAATGAAGAAAACATTGATGCCCCTAACCAGCCTGCCCAAAAAGAAGATTCTGCCAAGGCTGTGTCAGTGAGTAGCAAGGAAAAAGACTCTCAAAGTCCATAAGTTTTGATCAGAAATCCTTCTCCTGAAACCAAAGAGATATTGAAACCTTCTTCTTCCTTCAGTTTTGAGAATGAGATCTAGAAAATAAAGATCCTTGTACCTTTAAAAAATATCTATCCAAAATGTTACAACCCGAAGCCTCTCCAAATGCCACTGATTCAATTAATCTGGAAGATGAAAATCCAACAGTGATTTTGGGTCCATTGATAGAAGATGGAGATGATTCTTCCCCCCCTTTCTATACATCACTGAATATTCATGATAAGGTGTTGCATAATTGTTTGATGGATTTAGGGGCATCCCACAATCTCATGCCAAAATTTGTTATGGATGAACTTGGGTTAGAAATCACAAAGACTTACCATGACTTATATTCTTTTGACTCCAGGAAAGTGAAGTGTCTTTGAGTCATTAAGGATTTGGTTGTGACTCTATTTCAGCTGCCCATGAAAAGAGTACTTATGGATATCGTGGTGGCTAATTTTCCCCCAAAGTTCGGAATTCTTTTATCAAGGTCTTGGATAAAAAGACTAGGGGGGACCTTGCAGATGGATCTCTCTTATGCTACTATTCTCGTTTTGGGGGGAGATCATAGAAGCCTTTACATGGAAGCTCAATTGTCTTACATCATTAGTGATGAAGAAAACCCCACAAATCACCCTATTTTTTCTTTTGATACAGATCTGGGATCTAGCATTTTGCAGCTCATTGACGCTCCTGAAGCCCCTCTAGAAATCATAAAACAGTTTGTTACCATTTCTGAGGAGCCTCCTCTAACCACTTCTCTCTGGAAGATGTTCTTTGATGGAGCCTCTTCTAAGGAAGGTGTTGGTGTTGGGTTGGTCTTTGTCTCACCAGCTCAAGAAACTATATCTTTGTCATATAAACTAGAATTTGAAACTACTAATAATGTGGTAGCGTATGAAGCTCTTGTCTTGGGATTGAGGGTTGTTAAAGATATGGGGATAGAAGAGCTATCAGTATTTGAGGATGTTGAATTAATTCTCCATTAGATTAAAAATCTTTATCAAACAAATCACCCTAGCCTTAGAGCTTACATAAATGAAGTGTGGGACTTCGTGGGTTGTTTTTTCTCTGCTTTTAACATATCATTTATTCCTAGAGAAGAGAATATCATGGCTGATTCTTTGGTTGTATCAGCAAGCAACTTCAGAGTTCCTATACCACCCAAAATAAAGTATGATGTAGAAGTCAAGTATAGGCCTTCTATACCAGACAATGTAAAATATTGGAAGGTGTTCGAAGATGATTTAGAACTTAAAAAATTCCTCGAGACTGTTGATGAGTTTTCTGCATTACACATTGATTAGGATCGTGATTCAGAAATTACTCTTCGTGCTGATGTTTTCCTCAATGAAATTGATAATCATCATATTGTGCAGTTACCTAGCAATTATATTCCAAAAGGACTAGTTCCTTTGGAAAGATTATTTGACAGGAGCGATGTGGCAGTGAAAGGGAAGGTATCCACTGATGATGTTGATACAACTGAGTGCAATTTGGGCACTGAAAAGAATATGAAATATGTCAAATTGTCAAGCAGCCTATCAGAATAACAGAGGGAAGAATATACTAAGTTGTTGAAGGAATTTGCTGATGTATTCGCTTGGACTTATGAATATCTCAGAACTTATGACACAAGCATTATAGAGCACAAGATTCCATTAAAAGAAGATACCAAACCCTTCAAGCAAAAGTTGAGGCAAATCAATCCTATGTTACTGCATGTCATGGAGAAAGAGGTAAAAAATCTTTTTGATGCAAAAAATATCATTCCTTTGAGGTATTTTGAATGGGTGGCCAATTTGGTCCCAGTAAGAAAAAGGAATGGAGAAAACAGACTTTGTGTTGATTTTCAAAATCTGAACAGAAGCTCAAAAAAGGATAATTACCCTTTGCCCAAGATGGATCACATATTACAGAAGGTGACAGGAGCAACAAGCATGTCCATGGTTGATGGTTTTTCTGGGTACATTCAGGTCTCTGTTTTTCCAGAAGATAGGGAGAAGACGGCCTTTACAACTCTTTGGGGTACATTTATGTATGCCAAGATGCCCTTTCGTTTGATGAACGCAGGGGCAACTTTTCAGCGAGCTATGGACATAGCATTTTTTGGAGAAAATGACAAGTTTATTGTTATCTATTTAGATGACATAACAGTGTTCTCTCAGTCTGATAAAGAACATTGTGATCACTTAAGAAAGCTTTTCTTGAAATGCATAAAATTTGGCCTCTCTTTGAATCTGAAAAAGTCAGTGTTCGCCATGAAAGAAGAAAAATTATTGGGGCATATCGTGTCAGTTGAAGGGGTAAGGATAGATTCCAGCATGTTTGAAGCTATACAAACATTGTCACTTCCTAGATCCAAAAAAGAGGTTCAATCTTTTCTGGGAAAAAATAATTTTTTGAGAAGATTTGTGTCGAATTTTGTTGAGTTGGTTAAGTATATCACAGCCATGTTGAGGAAGGGTAGTTAAATCAAATGGACTATTGAGTCCCGTGATTCTTTTGATCAGATAAAGAAAGCCTTTACTAAAGCCCCAGTTCTTGTCAACCCAGACTACTCCAAGGAATTTCTTATTTTTTCTTTTTCCTCTTTTGATACAGTAGCAGCAGTCCTATTGCAGAAGAACGTTGAAGGCTTAGAGCATCCCATTGCCTTTTTCAGCAGGGCATTGAGAGATGTTGAATTAAAATATGACATCATGGATAAGAAAGCATATGCATTGGTTAAAGCTCTTAAGTCCTTCAGATTTTATGTCCTACATTCAAGAGTTATTGCTTATGTCCCATCATTTGTTGTAAAAGATATTCTTATTCAGCCTAATATAGACGGAAAAAGTAGCAAGTGGATTGCTAAATTACTTGAATTTGATTTGGAAATTAAGCCTACCAAATTGGTTAAAGGTCAAGGTTTAGCCAAGCTCTTGGCTGAATCAAATTGCTCAACATTGGTGGTGAATTTCATCCACTCATGTTCAGAAAATCAGTAGGTTGAATTAACTGATAAAGGTTCTCAAATCATTTATGCATTAACAAATTGCATTTGGTACAAGAAGATTATATTTTTTCTGCAAAATTTACAGCCTCCAAATGGTATGGAAAAGAACAAGGTGAGAGTCTTAAAACTCAAATCTATAAAGTATTCCCTTGTTGATCAATTTTTGTATCAGAAGGATCCATTAGGAGTGTTTTTGAGATGCCTAGACCCACGAGAAGCCCAAAAGATTATGTTTGATTTTCATGACAGTTTGTGTGGGGGGCATCATTATTGGAGAACCACGGCATATAATATCCTCAGGGCTGGGTACGTCTGGCCTAGTTTGTTCACTTATGTTTGTGCTAATATCAGATCCTATGCTAAATGTCAGAAGTTCTTTGGAAAGTAGTAGCTTAAGTCTTTGCCATTAGATATTGTGGCAGCCTAAGGACCTTTCCAGCAGTGGGGCCTAGATTTTATTGGGGAAATTCATCCCACTTCCAGTCGCCTCCTCTGCACATTAATTTTCACAAAGAATTAGTACTCAGAGTTTGGTTTATCAGGCTTGCACAATTGTAAGAGACTCATCTTCGCATCATATCCTTGTCTCCTCTCTTTTCAAACCTGTGAACTTCATTGCTTGTATCAAAGTCTGATTACATCTACCCGCCATATTTATTGAGGTTGCAAGAATATAAACAGTCTATCCTCTACATACGCATCGCGCTACCCAGATGCGTTGCTTAACCACTCTATGTCCCCCCTGCTTCCTTTGATTTTCGAGTTAAGTGTTTTTACCCAGCTACAAAGGGCCAATTATAGAGTACCCTCTCATTGTCTAAAATTTCAATACATGTACAAATCTAAGGGTGGGATTTCTACAGTCAAGTCTTGGCTTACTAGCACCAGTCTATTTTAAAAGGTTAGCTTTGTACATTTGAAGCTCAATTTTAAGTCCTCCTGGTTATTACTACCCCATAAGCCATAAGAATCTCTCATTCTAAGCTATGGAGACTCCTCAGATGAATAAGACACACAAAGGGGGCAAGGTAGTTAGAACTGAACCTGTGGATATGCATATTTTTGATACAGAGCCCGTGGTAAGAGAGGTTTTTCAAAGAGTGGGATGCCTCTCTTTATGCCAGAATATGAAAAGATTCCATCCAGAGGTGACAAGACAGATTGCATTGAATTTTGATGGCAGGAGAACCAAGGTAGGGGATTTAGAATTTGAGGTGACTGGGGCCTCCATTTCAGTTGCAACAGGAATCCCTATCACAGGTGAAAAGTGGTTTAAATCCATGGCTTTGAGTTCAGCCTATGCCAAAGATTTCCTTAAGCCTGAACATCAAGCTAGTGATTTGTCTAAAGGTGTGCCAAGAAATCAATTGATCGAGAAATTTGACAAGATATTGAAGATCATCCAGAGATATTTTACATATGAAGGGAGGTTTAACACATTGTACCAGTACCATATAAGGCTTCTACTGCATTTTACTGGTAAAGTTGAAATGAATATTCCCTACTATTTGTTAAGGATCATAGATAAGATGTCATACAGAATTCAATCCAAGTCTAAGGATGTAGATACTAGCATCTTCCACTCTGGATTGATCATAATGCTAGTCTCTAAGGAATTGGGTAAGAAAGAGATTTCATGGGAACATTTTGTTGTTGCTTCTCACTTGAAGTTGGATATATCATCTACTCCTCAATCATAGAATGCGAATCCTTTATCACCCACCAGTGTTGTTAAATCAGGGACTAATAGGATGAGAAAGGGTAGAGCTTATGTTCAAGTTTCAGAGGTCATAAAGCAAGTCACGGGAACTGAGGAGGAAACTTGTCCTTCCCCATAGAGATATTTTTCACCACCTCCTCCATCAGGGTTAGAAGAGGTTCCTTCTTCTACCAAAACTACATCCAAGAAAGGGAAGAAGCTACGCTTCCCCTCTTCTCCTCCAGCAGCCACTACCAAGGACAGAAAACATTTCACAAGATCATCAGTTCCCAAAGAGGCTTTTGAAAAATAGTCCCCATTAGAAATCCATGTACAAAAGAAGAAGGGTAAAGGCATTAAAACTCATGTGGAAAGGAAAGAACAAACCCATGTGAAAAAGAAGAAAAATAAAGACAAAGACATCAAGAAGCCTGATGAGGCAGACAAGGAAATTCCTATTCAGGTGGAAAAGGAGATCGACAAAAACCTGTTGAGACTGTGCATGTCACTACTCCACCTGACAGTCAAACATTCAAAAGATTAATTATACAACTTAGGGATGCAAGGAAATAGGTGGCTCAGTTGAAAACAGAAGCCATGTCTGACAAAGTGAAGATGAAAGAGCTCATGGATGGCTATATTCATACCCTTGACCTGCCAAGGTTTGCAGCAAGAAAGGCCCAGCCCCTTCATAGGCAGCTCCAAAACCTTTATAGGCATAATAGAGGCTTTCAACTTTCAATCTTAGAACAGAAAATGCAAGGTAGAGTTGTAGCGTTTTCAAGATGAATTAGCCCAAATAAACTTGCAGGTATTGGTCAAAGATGTTATTGAGAAAGAGACACCAGAAGTCAAGGAGAGCATAGCTCCACTGAAGAAGCCTATCACTACTAAAAATAAGAAGTTTGTTGTGCCAAATGAAGATCCTCCTTCTACAAGAAAGAGTGTGAGGTTAAGTGTCAGGATAACGAAATAGCTGGTGAAAAGTGAGCCCCATTTTTTAGGATGGTTACTTTTTTGTGAGGGTAAATTGTTATTGAAATATTACCTATGCCACCTATACAGGCTTCTAAGTGCTTGATTCTCAGATTTTTGGGATTTTTGTAAAGTGCTAACTCCCTCAGCAGTAAAATACAGACATTATGTAGCGCTTTGGCACTATAGAATAGTCTATTTTGGTATTCCACTGGTATGCTACCTACAGTGTTTCCAAGTCAGCTAAAGATAATGGGTTTGATACTATGCAAAGTTACTACTTTCTCTGCACATGTTCAAGTTGGATATGCTCCATTTTTTACAGCGCTACCTAAAATTTGCACAGAGACGCACAGTGGCGCTACCGAAATTCATTACCTAATATCTGGCAGAGACGAAATTTGCACACAGATGCATCACAGTGGCACTACCTAATATCTCGTAGAGGCCAAAGTTTGCACAAGGGATAGGAAGGTTTGGCACTACCTTTTATATTTGTCCAGTTTTGAAGTGCGCTACTCAGAGTGCTACCCAAAGAAGATACCAACAGACACCAGGGATCCAAGAGGGCCAAGCTAACAACTTTTAGGATAGTTGATGATGGAGAAGATTGTAGAAACAACAGTTGGCATCATGATGACAACCACATGCTCCTGAAGGACACATGGCAAACATGGAGTTGTGCAACAAAAAGGAATCAAGTCAGTTTCAAGATTGGTTGGATTAGTCACCAACATTTTCCTATTTTATAGCATAGGTTGTTATCCAAGTTGTTAAATGAAATAAATTCTTAGAGATTTTCAAGGAAAGGAGGCCAGCTCGTACCTCAATTTGTTGCCTCCCTTTTGTTATAAATAGATAGATGAAATGCTTTAGTAGGTTCGAATGGTTGAGCAAGGCTCCCTTAGACTGTAATATTTTGATGAAGTGATTGTGAACTGGCTATGTACTGGATTTAAGACATTTTGGTTAATAGAAATTAGCTTCTCTTTCATCTTATTTGCTTCTAATGCTAAATGTTCATGCTTTGAAAGATTCACATGAATGGTTGTGGTGATGTTATGGTGGATGTTTGATCATTATATTATCATAATGTTTATTTATCTTCCTTAGTTTATGAGTTCAAGAATATATTGTGTTAAGAAACTTTCTTCCTTAATCTTTTGTAGACCTGATGTTTACAGCAGCCCCTACATTCCTCTCATTCAAGTCTTCCCTCTATTTATACTCACTCCCAATTATTGATAGAAGTTATCCAAGACCTTGATTGTTGGTGCATCCTAGCCATGTTTTCTGAGTTGGAACATTATCATTTTGAGTCTTTTTCCATTTGACCCTTTAAAACCCTCTTACATTCACATATAACCTAATGGGTATTGGGCTTGCCTTCCATGCAATTTGAAGGTGATTCCTAGTGATAACATTTTTGGTGTTGTTGTCGGGGAACGATTTGAATACTTTTCCTTAAGATTTATCGACACAACATATTAGTCCTAAGTGTGCATTAGAACTTAGTATCTTGAAGATTGCAACTTTCACCTGGCGACTCCATTGTTTCAGCTCTGGCACTTAAAGGAAGACATACGAGATCAAATCCACAACTACCTTTGGTTCCATCTGAGGATGACCCGGGGAAAATAATCAAGAAGGGAAAAGATTCTCAAAAACGTTTTTCTGCTGCTACTACAAGTGCTTCTGGTCAGTTGCCTAATTCCACTCTCAATACTCCAGTTGTTATATCAAGTAAGATTTCCTTACCTTCTATTGAAGTATCTAAGAAATATGATTTCGAAGAGTTTCATGTTGAATAATATTCCTTTGAAACTGAATTGAAAGAAGAAAGCATTGACATATTTTCTTCTCCTGACATTGAAAAGTGTTTCAGTCTTGATAGTTTTGAAGATTTCCCTACTTTAGGTTTTTCTACACCACTTTCTGTTAAAACTTTTGTTGCCAAAGAAGTGGAAACTTCATCCCCTTTACAGACTTTACCATCTTCTTCCAAGACTCA
>ML796486.1:17400-35648 GCA_009831015.1 Picea engelmannii | reverse complement strand
TAGTTCATATGCAAGATGCAACTTTAGAGGTAGAATCCAACATAGTGGCATCTGATAAACACAAAGGAAAGTCTGATAGGGATAGAAGAAAAAGAAGAACGAAAGCCTCAACTTCTAACTCCCATACTATCCATCCTCAAGTGGAGGATCTTACCAAATTAGTAAAATCCCTTTCCACTGAGATAGAGAAATTAAAACTGGAAGGAAAACAGACCTACATGAATACCCAAAATACTGATAACAGAGGTAAATTCAGGAGACCAAATAATGCTCCCAAAATCCTTCAGAGAGATTCCAGAAACAGAGAAAGAGATGATCAGAGGGTACAAGCTCCTTTTCAAAACAATTTGGTTGTAGATGAATAAGAAGAGGAGGTAGAAGTTGATCATTGCTAATTCACTGCTTAGGTGACACATCCCCATCCCCGTCCCCACACTTGACTCAATCCTCTTATGAGAAATCCTTGATGGATATTCAGATAAATGAATTAAGTAAGGGAGGGAAAGCAAAAGAAAATTCTAATAGATATAATCTGAGAGCTAAGAAGAATGAATAAAAAACTGATGCCCCTAACCAACCTGCTCAAAAAGAATATTATGCCAAGGCTGTGCCAGTGATTAGCAAGGAAAAAGACTCTCAAAGTCCACAAGTTTTGATCAGAAATCCTTCTCCTGAAACCAAAGAGATCTTGAAACCTTCTTCTTCCTTCAGTTTTGAGAATGAGATCCAGAAAATAAAGATCTCTGTACCTTTTTTCGAATTGATAAAAAATGAAGAATTTAAAAAATATCTATCCAAAATGTTACAGCCCGAAGCCTCTCCAAATGCCACTGATTCAGTAAATCTGCAAGATGAAAAGCCAGTAGTGATTTTGGGTCCATTGATAGAATACATAGGTGATTCTTCCCCCCTTTTCTATACGTCACTGAATATTCATGATAAGGTGTTGCATAATTGTTTGATGGATTCAGGGGCATCCCACAATCTCATGCCAAAATCTGTTATGGATGAACTTGGGTTATAAATCAGAAAGACGTACCATGACTAATATTCTTTTGACTCCAGGAAAGTGAAGTGTCTTGGAGTCATTAAGGATTTGGTTGTGACTCTATTTCAACTGCCAATCAAAAGTGTACTCATGGATATAGTGGTGGCTAATGTTCCCCCAAAATTCAGAATGCTTTTATCAAGGTCTTGGATAAAAAGACTAGGGGCGACCTTGTAGATGGAATTCTCTTATGCTACTATTCTCGTTTTTGGGAGAGAGAATAGAAGACTTTACAGGGAAGCTCAATTGGCTTACATCATTAGTGATGAAGCAAACCCACAAATCACCTTGTTTTTTCTTTTGATACAGATCTGGGATCTAGCATTTTGCATCTCACTGACGCTCCTGAAGCCCCTCTAGAAATCAGAAAACAGTCTGTTACCTTTTCTAAGGAGCCTCCTCTAACCACTTATGTATGGAAGATGTTCTTTGATGGAGCCTCTTCTAAGGAAGGTGTTGGTGTTGCAGTCGTCTTTGTCTCACCAGCTCAAGAAACTATATCTTTGTCATATAAACTAGAATTTGAAACTACTAATAATGTGGCAGAGTATGAAGCTCTTGTCTTGGGATTGAGGGCTGCTAAAGACATGGGGATAGAAGATCTATCAGTATTTGAGGTTGTTGAATTAATAGCCCATCATATTAAAAATATTTATCAAACAAAGCACCCTAGGCTTAGATCTTACAGAAATGAAGTGTGGGACTTGGTGGACAGTTTTTTCTCTGCTTTTAACATATTATTTATTCCTAGAGAAGAGAATACCATGGTTGATTCTTTGGTTGTATCAGCAAGCAACTTCAAAGTTCCTATACCACCCAAAATGAAGTATGATGTAGAAGTCAAGTATAGGCCTTCTATACCAGACAATGTAAAATATTGGAAGGTGTTCGAAGATGATTTGGAACTTAAAAATTTCCTCGATACTGTTGATGAGTTTTTTGCACTACACATTGATCAGGATCATGATTCATAAATTACTCCTCATGCTGATGTTTTCCTCAATAAAATTGTTAATCATCATATTGTGCAACTACCTAGCGATCATATTCCAAAAGGACTAGTTCCTTTGGAAAGATTATTTGACGGGAATGATGTGGCAATTAAAGGGAAGGTATCCACTAATGATGCTAATATAACTGAGTTCAATTTGTTCACTGAAAAGAATCTGAAATATGTCAAATTGTCAAGCAGCCTATCAAAAGAACAGAGGGCAAAATATACTAAGTTGTTGAAGGAATTTGCTGATGTATTCTCTTGGGCTTATGAATATCTCAGAACTTGTTACACAAGCATTATAGAGCACAAGATTCCATTAAAAGAAGACACCAAACCCTTTAGGAAAAATTTGCGGCAAATCAATCCTATGTTACTGCTTGTCATGGAGAAAGAGGTAAAAAATCTTTTAGATGCAAAAATTATCATTCCTTTGAGGTATTCTGAATGGGTGGCCAATTTGGTCCCAGTAAGAAAAAAGAATGGAGAAATCAGACTTTGCGTTGATTTTTGAAATATGAACAGAAGCTCAAAAAAGGATAATTACCCTTTGCCCAAGATGGAGCACATATTACAGAAGGTGACACGAGCAGCTAGGATGTCCATGGTTGATGGTTTTTCTGGGTACAATCAGGTCTCTATTTTTCCAAAAGATAGGGAGAAGACAGCCTTTACCACTCCTTGGGGTACATTTATGTACACCAATATGCCCTTTCATTTGATGAACGCAGGGGAAAATTTTCAACGAGCTATGGACATAGAATTTATTGGAGAAAATGACAAGTTTGTTGTTATCTATTTAGATGACATAACAGTGTTCTCTCGGTCTGATAAAGAACAATGTGATCACTTAAGAAAGGTTTTCTTGAAATGCAGAAAATTTGGCCTCTCTTTGAATCCAAAAAAGTCATTGTTCACCATGAAAGAAGGAAAATTATTGGGGCATATCATGTCAGCTAAAGGGGTAAGGATTAATTCCAGCAGGGTTGAAACTATACAAACATTGTCACTTCCTATATCCAAAAAAGAGGTTCAATCTTTTCTGGGAAAAATTAATTTTTTGATAAGATTTTTGTCAAATTTTGTTGAGTTGGTTAAGTATATCACAGCCATGTTGAGGAAGGGTAGTGAAATCAAATGGACTGTTGAGTCCCCAGATTCTTTTGATTAGGTAAAGAAATCCTTGACTGAAGCCTCAGTTCTTGTCATCCCAGACTACTCCAAGGACTTTCTTATTTTTATTTTGCCTCTTTTGATACAGTAGTAGCAGTCATATTGCAGAAGAACGTTGAAGGCTTAGAACAGCCCATTGCCTTTTTCAGCAGGGCATTGAGAGATGTTGAATTAAAATATGACATCATGGATAAGCAAGCCTATGAATTGGTTAAAGCTCTTAAGTCCTTCAGATTTTATGTCCTTCATTCAATATTTATTGCTTATGTCCCATCAGTTGCTGTAAAATAAGTTCTTATTCAACCTGATATAGACGAAAAAAGGAGCAAGTGGATTACTAAATTACTTGAATTTGATTTGGAAATTAAGCCTACCAAATTGGTTAAAGGCTAGGGTTTAGCCAAGATCTTGGCTGAATCAAATTGCTCAGCATTGGGGGTGAATTTCATCCACTCATGTTCAGAAAATCAGCAAGTTGAATTAACTGATAAAGGTTCTCAAATCATTTCTGCATTAACAAATTGCAGCTGGTACAAGGACATTATATTTTTTCTGCAAAATATACAGCCTCCAAATGGTATGGAAAAGAACAAGGTGAGAGCCTTAAAACTCAAATCAATAAAGTATTGCCTTGTTGATCAAGTTTTGTATTGGAAGGATCCATTAGGAGTGCTTTTCAAATTCCTAGACCCCCAAGAAGCCCAAAAGATTATGTTTCATTTTCATGACAGTTTATGTGGGGAGCATCATTATTGGAGAACCATGATATACAAGATCCTCAGGGATGTGTACTTATGGCCTAGTTTGTTCGCCAATGTTTGTGCTAAGATCAGAGTCTGTGATAAATTTCAGAATTTCTCTGGAAAGCAACAGCTTAAGTCTTTGCCATTAAATCATGTGGCAGCTTTAGGACCTTTCCAGCAGTGGGGCCTAGATTTTATTGGGGAAATTCATCCCACTTCTAGTGGCCAACATAGATGGATCTTGACTTCTACAGATTACTTTACTAAGTGGATTGAAGCTATTCCTACAAGGAATTCTTCCCACAAAGTGATCATTGGTTTCCTTGAAGACATTATGGCAAGGTTTGGGTGCCCTAATAGAATCGTCACTGATAATGCTGCAGCTTTCAGGGTTGAACCATTGATTCAGTTATGTGAACAGTTTGGGATCACATTGATACTTTCTATCCCTTACTACCCTAAGGGAAACAGGCTTGCAGAATCCTCAAACAAAATCCTTATAAAGATCATTAAAAAGTTGTTAGAGGATAACAAAAAGGCATGGGACTCAAAACTCAAATTTGCTCTATGGGCTGACAGAGTGAAGGTAAAAAGGTCCCTTGGACTTTCCCCTTTCCAGATGGTGTATGGAGTTGAGGCCATTTTTCCCCTTTCCAGCAGCTGGTTGAAGTGCAGCAGACTCAGGAGTAGCTTGTAGACAAATCATATGATCATCAACTAAAGATCAAGTATGCATTTGATAAGAAAGAGAACAAAGAGGATTTTCAACTGGGCAATCTAGTGCTCAAGTGGGACGCACCGAAGCAAGATAAAGGCAAGCACAGTAAATTTGAAGCTTTATGGATTCGTCCTTTCAAAATCTCTAAGGTATTCTCTAATAACACCTTCAAGTTGCAGAATATGGAGAATGAGAGGTTTTTGGTGGCCCTATCAATGGGCATTTTCTGAAAAAGTACTTTGCTTGAGCCTTAAGTGGCTTTACATGCCATTGTAAATATCATTTTTCTTTTATTTTTGTTTCAATAACTGACCCCATAGCCCTAGGATAAGTCACTAAATCTACTCATTCTTGGCAGCCCGTAGGGGGCATGCCATCCCCTGTGGAGCCAATGTTATCACACCAAATTGCCTTGGGTTTTTAGTTTGTTTTTATCCTTTTTTAAGCCTTAGATTTTAATTTTTTTAAGTTTCATCCCTTTAACTTTTATGTTTTTTAGGACCCCTTAGATAAATAAAGTGTTGAGTCATAACTCATGTTTGATCCTCAATTGATTTTTGGACTTAGAACCATTTTTAGTTCATGACTTAAAATTTTGGTCCCCTTCATGATTTGTCACTAAGGTCGATCCCTCCCATGACTAGACCGATGTGACACACCATTCTCCTCATTCATGACCTCGTGGGCATGCCTTGTTATCCTTGCTTACCTGTCCAATCATTTTTTTAAATTGGAGCGTTGCCCACTCATCAGGCAGTTCCATAGCGCCTTTCTTGTTCATCATGTTTCCACCACAATTTATGGTTATCACAACTGATGTCATTTTCCCCATTTTCAGCACCAGGATTTGGTTAAAGATACCTTCAAGATCTCATATTTACGAGCCCTGATAACGGTTTGTGATTTGAAAATTTGAGAGTGTTGCACTGCTCAAACTCATAGTTATGACCAGGCGACAGTAGTGCGACCAGATCTGATGCTGAGATAGATTTGGGGGATAAAATGCTCATAAATTCATCCTGAGATCTCGTTGAAGCTTCAAACAAATTTTTACTCCACAGGTATCTCGTGTTGCCTCCTCTGCACACTAATTTTCACAAAGAATTAGCGCTCATAGTTGGGTTTATCGGGCTTGCACAGTTGTAAGAGACTCATCTTCACATCATATCCTTGTCTCCTCTCTTTTCAAACCTATGAACTTCATTGTTTGTATCAAAGTTTGATTACATATTCTCGTAATAGCTATTGAGGTTGCAAGCATCTAAACAGTCTATCCTCTGCATACGCATCGCGCTAACCATAAGCATTGCTTAACCACTCTGTGTCTCCCCTGCTTCCTTGTATTTTCGAGTTAAGCATTTTTACCTAGCTACAAAGGGCCAATTACGGAGTACCCTCTCATTGTCTAAACTTTCAATACCTGTACAAATATAAGGGTGGGATTTCCACAGTCAAGTCTTGGCTTACTAGCACCAGTCTGTTTTAAAAGGTCATCTTTGTACATTTGAAGCTCGATTTTAAGTCTTCATGGTTATTACTACCCCATAATCCATAAGAATATCTCATTCTAAGCTATGGAGCCTCCTCAGATGAAGAAGACACACAAATGGGGCAAACTGAACCTATGGATATGCATCTTTTTTATACATAGCACATGGCGAGAGAGGTTTTTCAAAGAGTGGGATGCCTCTCTTTCTGCTAGAATATGCAAAGAGTCCATCCAGAGGTGACAAGAAAATTTGCATTACATTTTGATGGTAGGAGAACCAAGGTAGGGGATTTAGAATTTGAGGTGACTGAGGCCTCTATTTCAGCTGCAACAAGAATCCCTATCACAGGTGAAAAGTGGTTTAAAGCAATGGCTTTGAGTTCATCCTATGCCAAAGATTTCCTTAAGCCTGAACATCAAGCTAGTGATTTTTCTAAAGGTGTGCCAAGGAATCAATTGATCGAGCAGTTTGACAGGATATTGAAGATCATCCAAAGATATTTTACATGTGAAGGGAGGTTTAACACATTGTACCAGTACCGTATAAGGCTTCTGCAGCATTTTACTGGTAAATTTGAAATGAATATTCCCTACTATTTGTTAAGGAGCATAGTTAAGATGTCAGACAGGATTCAATCCAAGGCTAAGGATGTGGATACTAGCATCTTCCACTCTGGATTGATCAGAATGTTAGTCTCTGAGGAATTGGGTAAGAAAGATATTTCATGGGAACATTTTGTTGTTTCTTCTCACTTCAATTCGGATATAGCATCTACTCCTCAATCACATAATGCAAGTCCTTTATCACCCACCAGTGTTGTTAAAGAAGGGACCAGTAGGAAGAGAAAGGGTAGAGATCTTGTTCAAGTTTCAAAGGTCATCAAGCAGGTCACAGGAACTGAGGAGGAAGCTTGTCCTTCCCCACAGAGATATTTTTCACCACCTCCTCCACCAGGGTTAGAAGAGGTTCCTTCTTCTACCAAAACTACATCCAATAAAGGGAAGAAGATACACTTTCCCTCTTCTCCTCCAGTAGTCACTACCAAGGGCAGAAAACCTTTCACAAGATCATCAGTTCCCAAAGAGGTTTTTGAAAAATAGTCCCCATCAGAAATCCTTGTACAAAAGAAGAAGGGTAAAGGCATTAAAAATCTTGTGGAAAGGAAAGAACAAACCCCTATGAAAAAGAAGAAAAATAAAGACAAAGACATCAAGAAGCCTGATAAGGCATACAAGGAAATTCCTATGTAGGTGGAAAAGGAGATTGATAAAAAACATGTTAAGATTGTGCATTTCACTACTCCACTTGACAGTCAGACATTCAAAAGATTAATCAGGCAACTTAGGGATGCAAGGAAAGAGGTGGCTCAGTTGAAAACAGAAGCCATGTCTAACAGAGTGAATATGAAAGAGCTCATGGATGGCTATAGTCATACCCTTGACCTGGCAAGGTTTGTAGTAAGAAATGCCCAACCCCTTCATAGGCAACTCCAAAACCTTTATAGGTAGAATAGAGGCTTTCAAAATCAGAACAGGAAACTCAAGGTAGACTTGCAGCATTTTCAAGATGAAGTAGCCCAAAGAAACTTCCAGGTATTGGTCGAAGATTCTATTGAGAAAGAGACACCAGCAGTCAAGGAGAGCATAGCTCCACTGAAGAAGCCTGTCATTGCTAAAAAGAATAAGTTTTTTGTGCCAAATGAAGATCCTCCTTCTACAAGAAAGAGTGTGAGGTTAAGTGTCAGGGTAACGAAATAACTGGTGAAAAGTGAGACCCATTTTTTAGGATGGTTCCTTTTTTGTGAGGGTAAACTATTATTGAAATATTACCTTTGCCACCTATACAGGCTTCTAAGTACTTGATTCTCAGAGTTTTAGGATTTTTTTTAAGTGCTAACTCCCTCAGTGGTAAAATGCAGACATTTTGTAGCGCTTTGGAGCTACGGAATAGTCTATTTTGGTATTCCACTTGTATGCTACCTACAGTGCTTCCAAGTCACCTAAAGATAATGGGTTGGATACTATGCAAAGTCACTACTTGCTCTACACATGTTCAAGTTGGAGATGTTGTGATTTTGACATCGCTACCTAAAATTTGCATAGAGACGCATAGTGACGCTACCGAAATTCCCTACCTAATATCTGGCAGAGACAAAATTTGTACACAGACGCATCAAAGTGGCACTACCTAAATTTGGAATTTGCACACAGACGCATCACAGTGGCACTACCTAAATTTGCTACCTAATATCTCGCAGAGGCCAAAGTTTGCACAGGGGATAGGAAGGTTTGGTGCTACCTTTTCTACTTGTCCAGTTTGAAGTGCGCTACTCATAGTGCTACCCAAAGAAGATACCAACAGACACCAGGGATCCAGGATGGACAAGCTAACAACTTTTTGGATAGTTGATGATGGAGAAGATTGCAAAAATAGCAGCTAGCATCATGATGGCAACCACATGTTCCTGAAGGACACATGGCAAACAAGGAGTTGCACAGCAAAAAGGAATCAAGTCAGTTTCAAGATTGGTTGGATTAGTCACCAACATTTTCCTATTTKATAGCATAGGTTGTTAGCCAAGTTGTTAGATGAAATAAATTMTTAGAGATTTTCAAGGGAAGGAGGCCAGCTCGTACCTCCARTTGTTRCCTCCCTTTTTTTATAAATAGATAGATGAAATGCTTTAGTAGGTTCGGATGGTTGAGCAAGGCTCCCTTAGACTGTAATATTTTGATGAAGTGACTGTGAATTGGCTATGTACTGGATTTAAGACATTTTGGTTAATAGAAATCATCTTCTCTTTCAGCTTATTTKCTTCTGATGCTAAATGTTCATGCTTTGAAAGATTCACATGAATGGTTGTGGTGATGTTATGGTGGATGTTTGATCATTATATTTTCATAATTTTTATTTAGCTTCCTTAGTTTTTGAGTTCAAGAAGATCTTGTGTTAAGAAACTTTCTTCCTTAGGGTTTTGTAGACCTAATGTTTACAGCAGCCCCTACATTCCTCTCATTCAAGTCTTCCCTCTATTTATACTCACTCCCAATTACTTATTGTAGTTAGCCAAGACCTTGATTGTTGGTGCATGCTAGCCCTATTTTCTGAGTTGGAACATTATCATTTTGAGTCTTTTTCCATTGGACCCTTTAAAACACTCTTACATTCACATATAACCTTATGGGTATTGGGCTTGCCTTCCATGCAATCTAAAGTTGATTCCTAGTGCTAACAACTTTGAATAATATTCTACCTAAGAGGGAATGTTGAACAATATTATTATATTATATTTATTAATTAAGCCTTATTGTGCCTTTGTAAAAGTCGGCCCTCTTGTGCCTTGAAAATTAAATGTAAATAAAGAGGTTAAAGTGAGAAGACGGCCCAGACCTAATTATAAGCTAGCCAAACCACTATTTATAAGGGAGGCCAGTGCCTCATTTGGACATACTCACCAACTAGCTCTGTAGTGCAAAAGTCTTGAAGGAGAACCTATTGCAACTGGGGGTGATGTCAAGGAGGGTTTTGATATATCTCTTGGTATCTCTTGGTTAAGTGGTGCACTACTCTTCCTAGTGAAGGAGTAGAGTAGTATATTTTTCTTTGTTTTTGGTCTATCTATGTTGATGAAGTTTTTGTTGGGTTTTCTTCCTCGTGAGGGTTTCCCAGGATAAGATGTTGTGTACCTTGTGATTGTGTTTCTTTCAGTGATCCTTATATGTTGTTGATGTATTAAATACTCATGTACTTTGGATATAACTTAATAAAATCATTAAAACTTAACATGGTATCAAAGCTAGACTGAATAAGAGCATTTTTACTGGGTATTTACATCTCTTGGTTGTTGGGACAAGAAAATTAGGGCTTTTTATAGAGAAATAATTTTTTACCAAGGTCAACATTGGGAGTTGTGCCTAACCCTAGTGCATCTTTTGATAGCCTGGATGAAGTCTTCCAGTGGTTAAATATCCTGAAAAGTCAAAATTAGGGTTTGACTGGTACCAAAAAACCTGAAATTACCAGTCCAGATTTGCGCAGGTCAAGTTTTAAAGGTCAAATCTTGGAATTCTCATAAACAGCTAACACCAGTCAACTCGCCTCATCCCAGTGCATCTTTTGTTAAGGTCTGTTTCATTTTTTAGCACTTTCAATTTTGGTTATTTTTTCTATCCTCAGGGTCAAAATTCCTTCAAGCAATAAGCTTGATGAAAAATTAGAAGGTGTGGAAAATATTTGTGGCTGGAAATACATAATTGGTCTCATTCTCGAAGAGAATGATCTTGTGAAATTTATAAAGAATAATGTTCCAGAGCCAGAAGAAAATGAGGCCAAAGAGAAGGACATGATTAAGGAAAAGGGAATAATTGTAGATTCCATCAAAGACCACTTGATCCCTCAAGTGTGTTCCAAGGATACCCCAAAGGAAATGTTTGATTCCATATCCAGGATGTATGAAGGAATAAATATTTACAGGAAGATTAACTTGATAACCTAACTCAAGAATGTTAAAATGCAAAAGGGAGAAACAGTTCAAGATTATTTTTCTAGGGTTTCTTAATTCAAGGAATAGCTAGAAGCAATTGGAGATAAGGTAGATGAAGATGAAATCGTGATGACTGCTCTCAATAGTCTCACAAGGCCTTGGGATGATTTTATCCAAATAGTGTGTGCCATAAAAGAAAAACTCCAATTTGACAATTTATGGGAAGAGTGTGTTCAAGAAGAAGCAAGAGTTGCAAACAGAGAATCCATTCTAAGAGAAGATAAATATCAAGATCTAACTGCTCATGCCAAGAAAGGAAGGGCTAATACAGAGACTCACTTTCATAAGGAGACTCACTCTCATAAGGAGCCTCACTCTCCTAAGAAATTTCAGAAGTACCAGAAAGGACAAAGGAGGAAAATGGATTTCTCCTCCTACAAGTGATATCATTGTGAACGGATGGGACGCATTGCTAAAAATTGTCCTCTCAAGATAGAATAATACAAGAAGAAAAATAACAAAATACATCATGCCCATGCAGCCAAAGATGATGATCCACCCAAGAAGTCAACTAGAGAAGAGATAGAAGAATACGTTTTGTTTTCATCTCTCTCTGGGACTCTAACACCTTGAAATGATACTTGGCTCATAGATAGTGGTGCTTCCAAGCACATGACATGTAACAAGAATACTCTCTCCAACCTTGAATAGAAGAAATCCCCCCAGAAAGTCTCACTTGGATATGACTATCAGTACCCAATCAAAGGAATAGGAGAAGACACCAACAAGCTTGATTCAGGAACTCCAATAAGGATGAAGGATGTACTTTATGTACCAGGTTTGAGGAAAAATATAATTTATATTTATGTTTTAGACAAGGAAGGTTTATGGGTTGCATTTGTAGATGGTAAAGTTATTATGTGGTCTAAAGGAAAAACTACAGAAGATGTAGTTGTTATTGGAATAGAAGAAGGTGGCTTGTACAAACTAAAAGGTCACTCAGATGCAGCCTTACTAAACAATATTGTAAGTCCATGTGAAATTTGGCATAGAAGGCTTGCTCACATTAACTACAAATCCCTACCATATGTGAGCAAGGTAGTCACAGGTTTACCAGAATTAAAGGTTGATCATGAAGGTATATGTAAAGGATGTGCACAAGGAAAGATTACGAAGAATCCTTTTCCGAAAAGTGACAGAAAAACAGATGGAATATTGGAGATTGTTCATTAAGATTTATGCGGTCCAATGCCATAAACTTCATTAAGCGGGTATGTATACTATGTCACATTTTTTTATGATTACTCTCGTAAGACTTGGGTTTACTTTTTAAATTTAAAAGACGAAGAGTTTGAAAAATTCAAAGAGTTCAAAGCTTTAGTAGAAAACCTCTCTGAGAAGAAGATTAAGATACTCAGGTCAAATAATGGAGGAGAGTACACTTCAAAAGAATTCAAATACTTTTGTAGAGATGTCAAAATTAAGAGGGAGCTCACCACTCCTTAAAACCCACAACAGAATGGTGTAGCGCAAAGAAAGAATCAAACAATCATGGAAGCAGTGAAAGCCATGATCCATGATCAAGATCTTCCAATGCACTTATGGGTTGAAGCATCCAGAACAACAGTATATGTACAGAACAAAATATCCCATAGTGCACTTGGATTCAAGACTCCCGAAGAGATGTTCACCGGAAAGAAGCCAGAAGTCAAGCATCTCAAAATATTTGGTCGTCCAATCTATTTACATATTCCGAAAGAGAAGATAACCAAGATAGATCCTTCCAGAAAGAAAGGAGTATTTGTTGGATATTGTGAGGTCTCCAAGGCCTTCAAAATATACATCTCAGGTTATCATCATATTGAGATCAGTCGAGATGTTACCTTTGATGAATATGTATCTTTCAGCAAATAAAGGAAATGTCAATTGGAATAAGTTTATGAAGAAGAACTTGTATCTCCCAGAGTTACAGAACCTAACAAGGAAGTTGTAGTTACTCATGATGATGTTATACTAGAGGATCATGATATGGTGGAATCTCAGGAACCACCTTCTGAGATCATCTCTCACAAGAGGAAACCAGCTTGGGAACATGAGATCATTCAATATGCAGAGAAGTATGGTGCTCCCGAAGGAACCATGAGACAAAGCAAGAAACCTAATCCATACTCCAGTTATGTGGCTTTGATGTGTGATCTTGTTAATACGGAACCTACTTGCTTTGATGAAGTTGCTCAAAAGAAGGAATGGATGGATGCCATGACCAAAGAATATCAATCTATTATGAAGAATGATGTGTGGGAAGTGGTTCCCAAACCATAAAACAAAGACGTAGTATCTTCTAAATGGATATTCAAAATAAAACATGCAGTAGACGGAAGTATTGAGAAATACAAAGCAATATTTGTGGCCCGTGGATTTTCCCAGAAAGAAGGCATTGATTATGAAGAAACATTTTCTCTCGTAGCAAGATACACTTATATCGGAACCATCATGGCACTTGCATCCAAGATGAAGTGGAAGTTACATCAAATGGATGTCAAAACAACCTTCTTGAATGGTGTTATTGAAGAAGAAGTGTATATAGAACAACCACCGGGTTTTGAAGTACAAGACAAGAAGACTCATGTCTGCAAGTTGAAGAAGGTTGCGTATGGTCTGAAACAAGCTCCAAGAGCTTGGTATGGCAGGATTGATAGTTTTATGATGAGCTTGGGCTTTACCAGGAGAAAAGTTGATCCCAAACTTTACTTCAATATTGTGGATGATGGACCAATTATATTGTTCTATATGCGGATGACTTATTCTTGACAGGTGAAGAAATCTCATCACAGATTGTAAGAAGAAGCTTTCCGCTGAATTTGAAATGAAGGATCTAGGCCCAATGCACTATTTCTTAGGACTTGAAGTATGGCAAAGCCCAGACGAGATTTTCCTTAATCAAGGAAAGTATGTTGTGGAAATTCTAAAGAGATTCGACATGATGGACTGTAAAGCTATGTCCACTCCTATGGAGATGAATCTGAAGTTATTGGTTGATACTTCGTCAGAAATAGTTGATGTTACTCTATACAGATAGATGATGGGTTGGTTGATGTATCTGACGAATACCAGACCAGATATATGTTTTTCTGTGAACACCTTGAGTCAGTATCTGGTGGAGCCCAAACATGTTCACCTTGTAGCTGCAAAGCATGTGATGAGATACCTTAAGGGTACGTTGGACTATGGCCTTTGTTTTATTGGAGATTGTGACTTAAAATTGTATGGCTATATTGATTCAGATTGGGATAGAAGTGCTTCAGACATAAAAATCACTTTGGGATGTTGTTTCAGTTTGGGGTCAGCCATGACTTCATTGCAAAGAAGAGTACATTGCAGCATGCTCTGCCAGTTGTGAAGCCATATGGATTTGGAAGTTGTTGACAGGTTTATTTGACTTAGATATGGATGCTACCGTGATCTTTTGTGATAACCAGAGTTGCATAAATATGTCAGATAACCTAGTGTTCCACGATAAGATGAAGCACATTGAAATCTAGTACCACTACATTCGTGACTTGGTACATAAGGGAGTTGTGAAGCTTCAGTATGTTGGCACAAATGAGCAGGTAGTAGATGTGTTGACTAAGCCTATGTCTCATGTGAAGTTTGAGTACTTTCAAGACAATCTTGGTGTAGTCCAAAAGGACTTCCCTCGAAAGAAGGAGTGTTGTTGATGATAGCATGGTATCCTGACCATCAGCAGGGCAACTTGTTAGGATTTATATCCTAGGGGATTGATCATCCCTGGACAGATCTCGTAAGGTCTGAATGGATGGACTATCGGAGTGCCTATGTATGTATATACTTGTTGTGGTCAATAGTGTGGCAACTCATTAGTATTTATATCCTAGGGGATTTTATTATCCCTAGACAGATCCCATAAGGTCCGAATGGACAGTCTGTCAGAGTTACCACAATTGTTGTTGTTGTTGCTACTATTGGTGATGCTCTTGTCTCGTTCTGTTGCCATTGATCTTGATGTTACAACTTCATGTTGTTGATGATGATGATGTTACTCCAGCTATGTGTTGTAGATTATGATGATGCTCTACTCTTCCTAGTGAAGGAGTAGAGGAGGATCTTCTGCTTTGTTTTTGGTCTATCTATATTGAGGAAGTTTTTGTTGGCTTTTCTTCCCTGTGAGGGTTTCCTAGGATAAGATGTTGTGTACCTTGTAATTGTGTTTCTTTCAATGATCCTTATATGTTGTTGGTATATTAAATACTCATGTACTTTGGATATAACTTAATAACAACAATACAACTTAACAGTAAGAGCCTCGACTTTAATTAGAAAAATAACAATTGATAGGTAATAATAACAAGGTGTTTAAAAAATACATATGTAAAATCATATTAAAATACATTTTAGAGGTTTCATCTAATAGAATTGTTAATAACATATCAACAACCATGTTTAAATAGTTCAATCTACCAAATGCACCCCATAAATACTACAATCTTCAAACTAAAATTTGAACCATACCATACCAACCACCAATCATAGAAAAGACTATTATTTAGATAACCTAATTAATTTTTTTAAAACTTTGTTAAATAGAATGTTGAGCTACTTCTAATGCACCGACATTCCATTTAATATGTAGAGGGATTAATACTCTCGAACACTAGTGACTAACAATATTTCCATTACACGAAATCTTGCATTAAAATTATGAATTCAAACTCATTATATATCATAACATTGGCAATTAGGGAAGTAAGAAAATATCAAAAATCTATTTTCAAAAGAAGGTTCATGATTTCATCTATTGAAGGTAAAATAGGTCTATGCAATTTTAAAAACTAGATCATATGAGACCACACATTTCACATACGTCGAATGTCAAACACGATAAAGAGTTAAGAGAAGGTGTGATAGAATGTGTAGATAAATGTCATTATGTATACTATAGTAGTACCCTATCACTACCAAACCATTTTCAACAAACAAACACAATATAAGATGGCCTTAAAATTATCATGCAACTCAACAACAAKTCTTATGATAAAGTTGGATGGGATATTTGGTTTTTCTTGTTTTTTAAATTGTTTCTAAGGATATTTGGTTTTTCTTGTTTTTTAAATTGTTTCTAAGGATATTTGGTTTTTCTTGTTTTTTAAATTGTTTCTCTATTACCTCATTTGTTGTTTTCATAAATGGTTGTCCCTCTTAACTTCTTCAACTATTCCAAACATTGAATGCAAGTGTGCCCTCTTTTTTCTTTCATGTTCATCATTATGATGGAATACTTGGGTAGCTCTATCTCCCTAGTAAAGAAAATGGCTTCCTTTAGGTTTGTTCAGAATATCCATGGTGTTGTTTGTTGTTGGTCGATGTTTCAGATCCACGACAGGATCTAACTTCATGACACAAATCTAAGGATATGATTTTGGAGAGGGGAAATCGGTGGTTCTCAATCCGGAGTTGTTGAAGAAGTTACTAAATTGGTTTTTCTCTCTCCTGTAAATCATTTTCTCTCTCACGAAGGAAAATTTTATTTGTTTGGCTTGTGTTTTGAAGTGCCCAAACATCTTATGGTTTGATGGGGTTGATTTATCCTTTGTTGGGCATATTTAATTATCACAGGGGCCAATTTATACTTGGTTGGGCATCGTTAATTCATACATGGTCGTTTTTTCCTTTGTATGGCCATTTTCTGAGTGTTTGGCGTCCCAATCGACCAGGGAGTCAATTTAAATCCTTGTTGGATCATTTTCTTAGAGTTGGGTGTCTTCTCTGTTAGAAAAGTGGGTGTGCTCATTTAACCATAGACAATATAGCAATATTGTCACCCAACCATAGGCACGAATGCCACCCCCGAGAACCTTGACCTTGATAGAGAGAAGAATTATGGTAGCAAATCAATAGCCAACCAAGGCTAATGCACCAAGCAAAGATAGCCAAGACTAATCATAAATTCCAACCCAGAAAGACTGAAATCACAGGTTGCAGTAACTGCAGTTGCAGCTGCTCTCCATACTTGCGCACTAATAGATTTATGCAGTTGCGAGTTGTGTGTGCCAAATGAGCTCTGGCACCCTATATTTATATTGCTCTCTTTATATTGTCTAGGCTGACTTCTCTTTCTGGAGGTTAAAGACACAATATAAAATATTATCTTTAACGGACTTCTCTTCTAGGGTTATGTCCAAGTATTTTAGGGTTCTTCTTGCTTCCTGGAATATTCTAATCTCATCAAAGATCACAAGTGGAGGTTAATACCCCCCGCAACTACCATAATATCAACACTCCTTCCTAGCTAGGGAGGTATAAAAGGAAATGGTATTGAGCACAAACAGACCATTTAACCAGCAGCATCATCATAGCCACATTGGCTATCTCATGATCAAATCACGAGCATCTTCATCATTATCCAACTGGATAATCTCCATGACAATCAGTACAATGTCATTTGATAGAACACAACTGTGTCTATCCATAGTAGTACATAACTACTATCCAATGGTACATAACCATACCAAGTAGTGCACGGCTACTAACCAGTAACACATAGTCACAATCAATGGAACGCATCCACCATAGTAGTATACAACTACTGTCCAGAGACATACAGTCTCTATAATGGTCATATCATCTAATATAAACCTGCATAAACAATATCATGATACAAGTTGAGTCATTTGGGCCATTCTTCCACTCACATCTGTGAGATCTGGAAGATCATATGCCCTTATACAGTAAAAAAATCAACCATGGGATATCTGGACTATTCTTCCCAAGCATGGAAGAATAATTGTCCCTGATTTCTAATCCTGGACCATTCACCTAACTGGGCCATTCCTCCAGCAATAAACATAGTGCAACCTGGATAGAATGAGTTTTCCCTAGGGAATGCTTGTCCCTGATTGTTGAACCTAGACCATTCACCTAATTGGGCCATTCCTCCGGCACTAAACATAGTGCAACCTAGAGAGAATGAATTTTCCCTAGGGAATGGTTGTCTGAACCATTTCCTAAGGAAATGATTGTCCTACACCAACCTCCAAAATGGACCATTCTTGGAAACTGCTCACAACTATGAATTTCGAAAGAATGATTGCCCGACGAGGTGGACCATTCTACTTGACCACTACTGAGAGTGACTTCCAAGAAGAATGATTGTCCTGGAACATTCCCCCACACTGGCCACAAGGGGAATCGTTGTCTATGGTACATCAGCAATCTATCTGACCATTTTCATTACAAAAATGATTGTCCAATCTGGACCATTTTCCTCAACTGGAAAATGCTTGTCCGTCAGATAATCTCAAACCACTTTCCAAACTGGAAAGGAACATCCCATCCTGGAACAATGATATCTATATATATATATATAGATATAGATATAGATATATATATTGTCTCATAAGTATGAAAATTGTATCCTGGACAAAGGCTTTGTCAAAATATCTGCCATCTGCTCATTTGTGGAGATATAATGGAGTTTCACTTCTCCTTCCTATACTTTATCATGAATAAAGTAGTATTTGATCTCAATGTGTTTCGATTGATCATGAAACACTGGGTGTTCAGATAGCCTTATACAACTCT
>ML796485.1:581688-601680 GCA_009831015.1 Picea engelmannii | reverse complement strand
TGTAATATGGCATACCATATTACAATGTAATATGGTAATTACCATATTACAATGTAATATGGTAATTACCATATCTCGTGTAATTTTTTTTTTTTTTTAACTTAAATCCATCATCGCAATATCGACGATAGTTCGTTGGAAACAATTTTTTTGTCACAAGTTGCCATGCATTTTCGTCGCTATTGCCACGGATTGTCGTCGCAAGTTGCGACGTTTTTTTGTCACACATACAACAACTGCGTCATAAATTTTTTGGCTTGGCATAAATTTTCATTGCTATTGTGACGAAGTTTTGTCGCAAGTTGCCACGGTTTTTCGTCGCACATACAACATCTACGTCGTAATTTTTTGGCTTGGCATAAATGAGCGTCGTAATTGCAATGAAGTTTCGTCGTAATTGCCACAGTTGTTTGTTGTAATTGCGACGAAGTTTCATCGTAATTGCGATGATGCATAGGGTTAACTGACCTTGATGGTGATGACACATGGAGAGCTAATTTCGTCGATGTTTTCATGCACACCTAGATCATGGATATAGCGATGAAAAAAAGTCTTGGATTTCGTGGAAATTGTGACGGATAAGTGTGGCAATATCAACAAAAAACTGTCGCAAATTTGGTCATATGTACTAGTGATTGATTCCTTGTCACTCCCCTAAATTCTCATGCTGAATAGTCAAAATGCTCAAATTGTCATCTCCTTCGATTATCCTCTCCATCATGTTAACTCGATGCTCAATCACATGCCATATGCCCTTGATCCCCATCATGTGGCATGCTTGTGGTGCTTGTCGCGTTGGGACACAACTGATCCACGTGGGCTCGAGTTGTGCTACTGGTGTCCACCCCATTCGAGAATAAAAGTTGAAGGACATGCAGGTGGGATTTGATCCACTTGTGTGTGCACGGGTCATGAGACCATTTTTAATATAATCTCTCTCAGTGCAACCACACGTTCGATCACTACCTCAAGGTGTTCCCATGGCTCCAGGATAAGCGACCCTCATTGTAATTGAACCTTGTCCAATGGTGAACTCCTCTCTTTCCACCATTATATCCAACCCCTTTGGGCTTCTTTTTAATATATTTTCACATTAATAGGTTATATATATATATATATATATAAGTGATCCCTATAAAAAATTAATCATAAAGTTTTTTGATATGATCAATATTTCACATATCAAAGTGTTTTGATTCATACAATGATGTAATGTACCATGTACTTTATGTATTATGTTGATGAGGATATGAGGTACTTCTTGAAACCACCCAATTTTACACCATATATCGTTGTTATGTTATTAACTATTTCACATTTGCAATCATGACACTATAGATTTATGCAACATAAAGAAACCATTTGATTATAAATGCAATCTAATACACATGATCAGAATGGAACAAACTAGAAACTACTTCAATGCATAACATGAATAATAATAATTCAACATATTCATCAAAAAACTAAGAGCACTTATATTATGGAAATATTTCACCAACTAGGTGCAGAAGAGGGATTTTTGACTTAACCATAGACTCTTTGTTACACTTAATCTCTCTGCAATAGAGGCCAACCCCAAGCTGAGGCTATGAATCCACAAGGATGAACTGACCAATGATTAACTCTAGCTCTCTTTTCACAACCCAATTCCCAGAATACACAGTCTCTTAAACCCTACAACTATCCCAAACCACCAACCCTCCTTCCCCTCAAGCTGCACAAACCAAGGAATGAGATCCCCTTCTCTGTTATGCATTCGCTTAGGCTATCCCACTTCCCTCTAGGCTCTAGCATAGACTGGCTAGGGAATCTTACGGTTGGGATTCTAGGCATTATTAGTTGTAATTGATTTTCCTCAATAACAAAAATTTCCCATACACATAGTCATAATTCCCTCATAGTTTCAAGGCAATAGCTTTATATAATTTTATTATAGCAATAATATGGTAGCTTATTATCAAAGAGTTAAACTCAAGGAAGAATGAATGTGAATAATGATTTGCATGCCCAAAATCATGGAGTATATTTGCATGCTGATGAGAAAACACATGTCTTCATGGGAAGTATATGTATCCCCTCTATTAGAACTAAACATAAGCATTACAAAATCCTAATTAAGTAGAGTTAAAGACTTGGGATTATCAATAAAATAATGTTATCTTCATTTAGCCCCCTTTCTTTCCCCTTTTGTGGAGTGATTTCCCCCATTATATTGTCTTGCTACTTCTATAGCCCATGATATATATATTTTTATCATCATTCAATGTACAATTTTACATATTGAATAGTTCATCTTTTAGTCATTCATTATATACATAAACAATACTAATATGGGAATCAAAACTGGGGTATTACATATGAGGATGAAATAGTTACAGAGTAGTTCAAGAGGGGAGATAGGGTGGGAGATAGAGGGTGTGGGAAAAACCTACCCCAAGTGGTTCTATGTGTTTGGTCCAATTCTAGAGTATTTGTCTAGTGGGGATGGATAAACATCCCTTTAGGGATACTCCTTTTAGTGAGATTCTTGTATTCTTGACATTAGGGGAGATGCCTAACCTTTTCTAAGTCTTTCCTTACCTTAACTTAGAGAAAGGGTATTCTATACTTATGGAGTTTCTCCACATATCTATTCTTATTAATTTACAAACAATTTTATATTTTTTAATTAATTATTTTGAAAAATCAAAATTTTAAATTTTTTTTACCTAATAAATATCTAAATTTATTACATTTAGTTTTATTAATATTAAATGTTAAAAATACATATAAATTATAAACACAAAATTAAAATAAAATAAATTTAAAAGAAAATAAAAAAATATATAAATTCTCTTTCAATAAATTTAAGATGTTTATGCTTAAAAAATTAGCACAATCTGCTTGATATATTAACCTTCCAAAGCAAAGAGCATCTTGTAATATTTTTTTTTTCCTTTTGAGCCCACCCCCAACACTGCCATCTCGAAAACCTACTAAAAAACTCAAATTTGGCATCCCAAACTTGTTGCCCAGACCTATTGCCCGCTGCCTAGACCCTTGCCCAAGGTTGCCGACAACCTCCTGCTACTACCCAGGTCCTTTTTTGGGCTACCCGGAGCCTTTCTGGGCAATGCCCGGCTTTACCAAACTGATGCCCAGGGCACCTACCCATTTCCCAGGCCTGCTGCCCAAAAATTTCTAGGCAATTTTCTCGCTACCTGAATCTACCCAGGGGCTCTGTTTTCCCTGCCCGAGTTTCCTGGGCATTGTTGGCCTATCGTGTTGCCCTACTGGTTGTTGTATTACATGGTGGATGTCTTTGGAGACTAGCTATGCCACCCACGACCTTCTTGTTGTTTGGTGGTGGTCAGATTTTCCTCAACCCTGTCACCCTTTTCTACAGCTTCGCGTCACCCTTTCTCACACTGGCGGATCCTATATCACGCTCAACCCACGTCCGATTACTGCCCAGCTCATGTTGTTTCCTGATTTATTGCAGCCCGACCCTGCTTCTATCAACACTCATAGCCTCAACATTTTCCCTACCACTCCATGCCTCTTCCACCACTGCTGACTATCTCTACAAAGTCCACAACTTGATCCCTTGACACCCACGTGCAACTCCTTCATGAGCTGGCTTCTCCTCTCTCTCACGTGGCTCATCCACTTAACATATCACCAGCAGATATTTTTTCATCTCAACCTTTTTTACATTGACGTGTGCCCCCCTCAGCCTGATCCTCCACCTGAGCTACTAGCTCCACACCCATGTTGTGCGGATCTCCCACACAACCTGTGCTCTTCAACTGGTGTTCCTCATCAATGACTCTGAGGACACCTCTAACAATCAAAAATCCATGTCGTTTCCTATCAGTCGGTTATGTCTTCAGCACACACCCTCAATTTTCCTACCAATCGTGCCTCCCTGATCTACACACTCAGTAATTTCCTCTGCGGATAGATACTACCCACTATAGCTTCTCTCTACAGTCAATCAACCACTCTAGCCGCCAATTTTCCATGGAGATCGTACGAAATTCTGCAACAATAATCCGATTTGTACATTGTATAGATTTTCTGCAGCAATTCGACTCTATTTGTTTTTTAAATACCTTGCAGCTAGCAAATCTGGAGAAAAAAAAATTCCCGCAGATCTAAATTCTCATTGTCGAATCTCGCCTGTGCAACCCCGACTTCTTTGGAGATGAAGCTCTGATACCATGTTGAATTTACTTAACCTAGCACCATATAATTAACTCGAAATAAAATCACATTATTTATTAACTGCACAACTAGGCTATCAACAAAAACTCAACGAAAGCATAAAAAATAAACCAAACACATTTGCACATGAGATTCAGATAAACACCCCTAGAAAAATCCTTGCCGAAAAACCAGTTCTAAGTTTGATTTTATTAGATAAAATACTGGGCTCTGGTCCTGGGATAATGGCCCATCACAGGATTACAATGCTACAGCTGATAGCCTAGCCCACCTGGCTTCTATCTCCCTTGCTTCCCCCTGCACCCTTTCCTCATCCATGCCCACTAAGACAGAAGTACATGAGAAAGACTCCCTCTTTCTCCTATGCACTCATTGTGTGTCTCTCACTCTCCTTAGATATGCTTTTATAATCTCCGAATGACTAAAACCCTAACCTTTGATCTGAATGGCCAATATTAGATTCTGCCTCTCACTATCTAATGGTTATGACTTAATCTCTCGTTGATATGGATTAAATCACTTAAGTCACTCAAACTTAAAAAGTCACTTTAAGTCATTAAATAAAAGCCACTTTAGAGAGTGTCGCTCAGATACCTCCTCATGCTAAGCACTTCCAATGCAGAAGTACATGTCCGAGCTACCCCAAAAGCTAACATCTTTCCACATTCTTGAACCATGGTGGACCAGTGAATTAAAATCCCACTCTTTTCATTGGTTAAGGTGTCGTGCATACATATCACATGGGGTCACCCCCTTATCTTATGCACTGGAATTTGTTGAGCTATTATTCTAATTGATCACCCCTTTCTAAACCAAACCACATTATTAAAGTTACTCGACAGCTTTAAGTTATGATATGTTACTCATAAAGTAAGGATCCATCACCCATGCATTTGAAGTCAAAGTATATGGGGCCGATACATGTGCACGTAGGACACCTTTGCTCATCTCCATCTCATGCAAATGAAACCTGTGGGTCGTCATCTTTTCCACCTCATGCGACCACTTAAGAATTTGATATGAACCATGGTGCACCATCACAACTCATGAAATAAGTTTAAAGGCACCATATGTCATACATATCATATGGGGCATGTATTATATTTTAATGTATCGTTGATGTAGATTCAATGTGCATGTTGATGCAAGCTATCTCCATTAGCTGCCAAACCGTTGAATTGAAGATCATCGTCCCTTGAATTCATCGACCATAGCTCACTCTGACCACACCATGTGAAGATGTTTGTCGACCATAGTTGTACGTTCCTTTCATGGGAATTTTTGGTTGTTATTAGAAATTAATGGAGCGATTGTTGTTGTGCTTCATGGAGATCATTGGGGGTTTCTATCAAAGTCAAAGTAACCACATGGAGGAGGTTATTAGCTCATTGGCTATTTTTGGATATTTTACATAACTAACTCATAAGTTTATTATTGTTAAAACATTCTCAAATTAGTTAGAATAAGAGTGTTATTATATTGTTTTCCTTGTGGAGGATGACAATTATTGTAACTCCTTAGAGAAAAATGTGGATCTCAACAAACTTCTTACTACTTTTAGTAAGCAAGTTGTTGCGAGTATTATTTTATTGTTATCCCTCGGAGAGAAAAATGGATCTAGGAGCCCTTGGGGTGTAGGGTAGTCGGTAATGGGGTATACTGTTAAGGCACTACATTATGTGAAGTCACTGGTTCGAAACCTCGACTTACCTTGTGTGTTGTATATGGGGCCTCGTGGGCATACCTGGAGATTATCGTGGTAGCAGTTAGATAACATGACCATGTGTCACGTGAGTATGTGCCCAACTAGTTGTTGATTCTGCTAGTCACAATTTTAAAAAAGAGTGGATCTAGGAAAACAAATAATATTTTACTATAAGAAGGAAATGAAGCTTAAACCTATATAAGGGTTTGTTCTCTCCATTTGCATTTGGGAAAATTTGGAATGGAAGAACTTCTGAGCAAGCTAATTCCAAGTATTGGACTAAGGAATCTTTTCTTATAAATTTGGTTCTTATGTTTGTACAATTTATTTATGTGTGGCATATGTTCTAGTCACACCATTAGTATACTTTTGATAGCAGGTTATATTGTCAAATCTAAATCTAGGAGCACCTTGTCTCAAGGAAGAGGAGTTGAAGCCATAGATATCCTATTGTGAGTGCATGCTTATGCCTTGTCCAAGAGATAAGGGGTTTAAGTCCCTAGACCTGCTATGGTGAGTGAATGCTTAATCGTTCCTAGACTAGTTTGGTTGAGGAGCTCCTATTCTGAGTCTCTTCCCTTCTCATCATGTAGTCTTGTGTTTACTAAGTTAGGATTGTTGTAAATAATGTCATTTTGTATATCTATAGCCCCTCACCTTTTAGTATAACACCATCTTAGATTGCATCCATGACCTCAATAGCCCAAGCAATAAGGTATTGGATCCATTTCATCCATCATCCCCCAACATTTTAAATTGTTCATCTTTTCTTTTTTGTTGCATTTATTGCTAATCTCTCTTTATTTCCACTCCATACTACACAAAGTGAGCCTAGTAACCATAGGGAAGCCTCCCTTGAATTAGCTTCACCCTTTGTCTAAAGTTTAGATGAGAGTTGGTGAGATGGCAGTGGCCATCCTCCTAGTTCCACAAGTCTTCAATTAAGTGTTGGGACTTTACATCCTTGGGTGTGAGATTGTGTGGTAATATGGTAATAGGGCCCAAGGGGCATCATGTTTGGAGGGTGGACCACCTTGGGGTTGGATAAAACCATAGTGTGACATTTTTCATCCTTGTATTGTAGTGTTGCATGTGAGATTGTCTCGTTGACTTAGGTATAGGGTTACTTGTGTGGACCTAATCCATTTTTTATGTTGGCCTTCCTCACCTAATTTTATATGAAGGGAGAAGATAGCCTTTGTCATTACTCATTATTAATGCAGTTTATAAGGTTGATTGGCATTGTGGTATACCTAGGGATGTAATATTGGGGGGTACCTGGGGGGTACCCAATGGGAGTAATAATATATATATGACCATGTAATGTAATAGTGTGAACACAATAAAGGTGAGAAGGCTTTCTAGAAGGTTTCACCTACTAGAATATTCCTTCTCTAGAATGTTCCTAGGAGACAAAGAGAGATTGCTATATAAAGAAGTGTAAGAAATGTATTGAGCATAGTGAAGTGTATTGTTATTGTAACAAGCAAGTATTGCTTGAGGAGTGCATTTCTTCCATAAGGAATAATATATGGTGTTACCCTACCTCAAGGGTTTTATCTCATTCTTGTGTTGAATATTTGGTGAATGGTTTGCTTAATTCTTGTTGAGATTAAGGGTTTATATTATGATATATTTTCATATCTACTCAGATACTTAACAGGTACATTGATTTATTGTGAAAAGTTAGTATATTTATTAAGTGACTTGACAAGCCAAGAAGGAACTAAAGAGGAAGATTTGGGATATAATAAATTTGTTGTTCTAAAGTGTATTCCAAGTCCGGGGGATCAAGTCCTTAGGGTTGTGAATCTTGTCCCCTTGAAGTACATTGTTCTGACGTTTGTTTTCTTGGGCTGCCTTGTGATTTTGGTTAGGCAAAAGTGAAATATATGTTGTTGTAATTACTATTTCAGATTCAACCATAAGGCCAAAAGTTCAAAAGAAACAAATCCAAGGAACCTCAAGTATTGAGGTGAAATATCTATATTTGTCTTAAGCATTGATTCTTCCAATTTCCACATGTTCATCTCCACAATTCTTATTGATGCAATAGAAAATGTGGGCCCACATAAAGTTGTCCAATTCATCATTGTAACACCCTAGGGTTTGAACCCCCATTTTAAATAATGTATTGTTACAATGCTGAGAGGCCAAAGTGCCCAAACAATTATTAAAAGGCCAGTGTGCCCAAGACATATAATGTTTTTTTATTATTATTAATAATAAATACATCGTTGGCTGCTAGACGAACATGGACTAGAGTTATAGGGGGCTATGATTCCACAAGAGAGGGGGATTGAAGGGCTAAGTTTTTATTCCTATGTTAATTACCTTTTTTCCTAAGGGAGGGAATCAGTTATGTGAGATTCTTGGGGAGGGCCAGGAGGTTTTGATTCCCATGAAGTTACTTAAACCTGCCTCTGGTTTGATGGGGGGGTTCGACTGATGGATTGTTCGTTGATTTCTTGTACGTTCATTCATTTTCCCTCATGCACTTCGATGCACTCACTTACTCATCCATTGATCCATCCTCACCCGCGTCTTGTCTTGGTAAATGGAAAGGAACTGTTGAGAATTAGCCATAGGATAGTTGGCTATAATGGTCGCTGGTGCAATCCAGCCATGACTTGGGGCCTACATGTCTAAGATGCGTTGGCCTGTGCCCTGTTTTTCTCACAACTATGAGTCCTAAGAGTTCCAACATTGAGATTCTGGACTAGCTGTGCTGGAGTCCCCGGAAAAAGGAGACAGACTGCGTGGCAGAGAAGGGTGAAGGTCCATTCTCTTGGGCAGTATAGGCTGGGTAGAAGAGAGCTGGGTACTTGGATTGTTGTGGGTGTTGGAAAAATGTGAGAGCTTGAGAGCTGAGTAGTTTGGGAACCCAAGTACACCATGGAACCGTCCTTGTCGATTCATAGCCTTGGCTTGGGGGTGACATTGCTGTTGAGATTTGGAGCAGTGGTGTCTACGGTTGGGTGGAACGTCCTTGGTCTGCAGCTAGTTGGTGTCGCCTTTTTATAAAGATAAGTGTTGTTTGTTGTGATATTATTAGATGTGTATGAATGTATTCTACTGTGTATTTTAATTATCATTTAATTAAATCTTAGATTATGCATGCTTGTTGGATATTGCTATGCATATCGTTAAATCTTGTATCTTATGCGTGCTTATTAATGAAAGAAGGTATCGGTGAGAGTACGAAGCCCAATGGTGGGCTTGAAGGTAGCATGCCCGGACCTGTGGGTGGCTGGGGATGTTACAAATTGGTATCAGAGCTTTTGGTTGAAACACCAGGCCAGTATGGGCTGGGTCTATTGGTTAGAGTCTCATGGTTGAGATTGAACTCTGACCGTGGAGTTGAAAAGCTCAGGAGGAATGGCGTTGCAGAATCTACATAGGAGTTAGATCACCAGAGATCCATTTTAAGGGGTTCAAAGGATCGTGACCATCCCCTTCGAATTTGGGAGTGATCACCACTATAGGATCAAGAGAGATCTAGGATAGTTGGATCGGAGGACAGGTGAATAGGGTTGTCCGATGAAAAGGAAGCAAGGGCTAAGGTCACAACCGTTAGATCCCATTGGAGAGTAAGATCAATGGACAAGAGGCATTGTGGGGAACCAAGTTTCACGAGAGATAATTTCCCAAGGCGGTCTTGCAATACAAACCACGATTTCATTGAGGGGTTACATGTCAGTGTCAGGAGAATTGCGGGGTGAAAATCGGGTTACTCCAAACTGCCGATGCGTGCCCCCACAAATTGAAAGGCAGTAAGTGATGCGACATGTTAGGGCTCAAACATCGAAACTCCATATAGCTTAAGTAGTTTGGGGTCGTCCATCGTCAAGGAGAGATAGGTAGCGCGAGATCCACAACTCCGAAAGTTTGTGGATGAGGAGGAGGTGAAATAACCGAAGTAGATCCTGACCGTCGATCACCAAGAGGTACGTGTCAGCAGATCAGTAACTCTAGAGAAATCTGTTCAAGAGGTTTTTAGTTGATATTTGAAACTCCCGAAGCCCGAAGAACTGGAGAGACGAAGTAAATCTTGATCATCTGATCATCTAAAATATATCTCAACCACTAGATCATCCAGAGTAAATCTCAAGCATCAGATCGTCCGAGGTGAATCTGGGCCGTCTAATCCAGTAGAGACGTGACGTAAATCCATGGATTTCAGGTGAAGGCCCGAAGTAAGACTCAAACGTTCGATTCAAGAGGATTCATGGCAGAATCCTTTGTACTTCGAGGAGGTATGAAGTTTGATATTTATGAAAACCGAAGACCTGAAAGGATCTCAGCCATTGATCTGTCGAGAGCCATGCTTCACTAGATCCAGGGCTTCGGATAAAAGCCAGTGGGGCTAGATAAGTTTTGAAATTTGAGATTTCTGAAGTTCGAAGAATCGAAGTAAGCCTCAACCATCATATTAAAGAGGACATGTGGTGTAGATCTGTGGACTCCGGGTGAAGACCTGAAGTGAATCTTAGTCGTCCGATCCAGGAGGACACATGGCAACAGATTGGCCAGTTTGGGAATTCAGAGTTCGGGAGAATTGGAAGTGAGATAGTATGGAAACTCCTGAAGTCCCGAAGCCTGAAGAGTCGAAGTGATGATCCACGCTGACATCACTTAGAGGTGATGTGGACCCTAGAATTCATGAAGTGACATGGCTTGTAGACGTCACCTACAATGACATGGACACATGGGATGTGTGCCACATGTCAGTAAGTTTTGAGCATATGGAGTATTGAAATTTTAGTTAGAATGTGACACATGCAACCTGCTTGATTGGGCCACATGTCCACTTCTAGTATTTTTCCACATGGCGACAGATCGTGTAGTTCAGAGACTGGGCACTTCAGAGGGGAAAGATGTGACAGGTTGCATTGGGTTGAAAAATCCTGAAGGCCGGAGTACATATCGACCGTTGATTCAAGAAGACACACGTGGAAGGATCGTCGAATTCGGGTAAAAGCACTCTGTGAGAAAGTGCAGGAGGAAAGTTTGAAACTTCTGAAGCCCGAAGAGCCGAAGTGATTCACAACCGCTAATCTATGGGAGGACACCTATCAGCGGATCATGAAATTTGGGTAAAAGCGTTCCGGGAGGAGGAAAGCGAGGAAAGTTGAGACTCCCGAAGCGTGGATTCCTGAAGTGGATCTTGATCGTTGATCATGAAAGAAGATGAGGATCATTGATCCGGTCTTGGCTGAAAGTTCTGAAGCTCCGAAGCTATGGACAAGCACTTTTTCAGCTAAGCGTAGGGTCATGTCCATGGTCATATGCAGATTGAGAGCTGAGGGAAGGAGGGCTAAGGGCTGAATTGGTTGTCCTCGAGACAGAAAAGTGCTAAGGAAGGATTTAGCTGTGGTTTCTAGTTGTGGTCACCGGGGAAGGTGGTTTGAAGGAAGTGCCTGCGCAGGATGAAATTCTGTGTCAGCCAAGGATAACAAGACACTATTATTTTTGGAGAATGGGGATATGATCTCCATGAACAAAAAAAAAAGAAAGAGACTTGTAGCATGGTTTGGCAATTTTGTTATCATATGCATAATTCTAACAAAATGGTCACATGCACATTTTGCAGAATTAAGGGGTTTAAACACATCAACTCAGGATGTGTATTGAGGAAATGGAAGAAGGTGTGGGATCCTCAAGTCATGATAAGGAGGATGAAGGCCATAATACCAGAGTTGGTAATGCAAAGACAGAGTCCAATGGATGCAAGGGAAAAGGAGAGAAGGAAACATTAATAGAAACAATAAGAAGCTTGAATATGGAAGTGCAGAGCTACAAAGCAGACACCGAAAGAATGATGAGAGAGAAAAGTCATATAAATGCTCAAGTGTTGCAGAGCTTAAATCAGTTGCAGAGACAAACGAAGAAGGGATCAAACTCAAGACAAGAAGAAGAAGGAAAGTTCCATGAAAGAATGGATGATCATGGAAGAGCTGGTTATTCCAAAAGTGTTAGCAGAGCTCGTGGACACCACTCACCTCCTTACTCAGAAAGGAAGTTTTACACATTGAAAGATCCTGTAAGTAGTCCAGAGGTGTCTCCTGTCAGACAGCAAAGAAGGAAACAAGAGGTAGATAGTTTGCAAGGAGAGTTGAGGAAGCTCAAGCCACCTTCCTTTGAGGGTGAAAGAGAAAGGGAAGATGATGTTGAAGCATGGTTTCTTGGGCTCAAGAGATATTTTCAGTTGCATAACTATTCGTCCAACCCGGAAGCCAGGATTTCCATCTACCATTTACATGGGAAAGATGCAATGTGGTGGGACCAACTGAAGCAAGTGGAACATGTTAATGAAAGTAGGATCACTTGGAATCAGTTCAAGAAGTACTTCCAGAAGGAGTACCCCTCAGAGCATTTCTATGAAAAGAAAATGCAGGAGTTCTTTGAACTCCGATTGGGAAGCATGACTATGGCAGAATATGAGAAGAAGTTTTTGGGATTGTTAAAGTATGTCAGGTTCATTGGTGATGATAAAGTGAAAATACAAAGATTTCTAAGTGGATTTCTAGCCTTTTATAAGGAAAAGATCAAGTATGATGAACCCATGACCTTGACTGAGGCCATCAGGAAGGCTAAATACATGTATGAGCAAGGCCAGGGAAGAGAATCCCTGCAAAAATCTTGGAAGGACAAGAAGAATGTGAAGTCTGATCAGAGGAGGAAAGGATTCAAACCTTTCTTCAATAGGAATGAGCCTAATAGAAATCATCAAGATCAATATGCTAAGGGGGAATCCAAGAAAGAAGATTCCTTGGGAAAAAGGGGAAGACCACCAATCCAATGCTGGGGATGCAAAGAAGATCACATGTACAAGGGTTGCCCACACAGAAAAGAGAGAGTGAAGACTATGCACAACATCCAAGAGGATACAATAGTCGAAGATATGGGAAGAATCTATGCATCTTTAAATGATCGACAAGTAGAGTACCAGTCCAATATGATCGAGGTGGAAGGTAAGATCATAAATCACCCTATTGCTATTTTGATCGATTCAGGAGAAAGTCATTTCTACATTGATCATAATATAGTGGATAGATTACATTTGGAGAAAAGTAAACTTGGAAAAGCAAGTTTGGTCCAGTTATCCACTGGAACCAAAAGGAGAATCCATGATATGGTCAGAAGTTGTTCCATAAGTCTTAATGGCGTGAATACTAGTACTGATCTAAATATCATACCATTGGGGTCTTATGATATTCTGATTGGAATGGATTGGTTGGACAAGCATCATGCTATCCTAGATTGTCATAACAAGACATTTACATGTATTGATGGAAATGGAAAACAAAGCACTGTGAAAGGAGTTCCAAGACCCATCTCTATAAAGGATATTTCAGCCTTACAACTAAAAAGATGTTTTAGGAAAGGATGTCAATTGTACGCAGCTCATGTGGAAGATCCAGATAATACAAAGGGGCCAAGCCTCGAATATTTCTCGGTACTACAAGAATTTGAAGATGTATTCCAAGAAATACCTGGACTGCCACCAAGAAGGGAGATAGATTTCTCAATTGATTTAGTGCCAAGAGCTGCCCCGGTGTCAAAAACATCTTACAGAATGAGCACACCAGAGTGAAAATAATTACAAATGCAATTGGAGGAATTGTTGAAGAAAGGGTACATACGTGCAAGTGTTTCACCTTGGGGAGCACCAATACCTTTTGTCAAAAAGAAGGATGGAACCTTGAGGCTGTGTATTGAATTATGATAGCTGAACAAGTACACTATAAAGAACAAGTATCCTCTACCTCGAATTGATGACCTCTTTCATCGGCTAAGAGGAGCAAAGAAATTTTCAAAAATTGACCTGAGGGCAGGATACCATCAGGTAAGAATCAAGGAAGAAGACATTCATAAGACAACCTTTAGGACTAGGTATGGGCATTATGAATTTGTAGTGGTGCCATTTGGATTGACCAATGCACCAGCTGTCTTCATGTGCTTAATGAATGGAATATTCAGAAATTATTTGGATAAGTTTGTCATAGTATTCTTGGATGACATACTTATCTATTCTAAGTCTGAAGAGGAACTTGAACATCACTTAAGACTGGTATTGCAAGTACTGAGAGAACATCAGTTGTATGCCAAGTTGAGTAAGTGTTATTTTTATCAAAAGCAGATCCATTACTTGGGACACATTATTTCAGAGCAGGGCATAGCAGTAGATCCAGAGAAGATTGAAGCCATTAGAGGATGGCCAACACCCATAAATCTGTCAGACGTCAGATATTTTATGGGATTAGTTGGCTACTAGAGAAGGTTCACAGTAGGGTTCTCTAAGATTTCTCATCCCATCACTTATTTGCAAAAGAAGGGAACTAAATTTGAATGGACACTCAAGTGTGAAAAGAATTTTAATCTGTTGAAGGAATTACTTACTAGTGCACCTGTGTTAAAGATTGTTGACCCAAATGAAAGTTTTGTGGTATGTACAGACGCATGTAAGGAAGGACTTGGGGGAGTCCTCACACAAAATGGACATGTCATTGGGTATGAGTCCAGAAAGCTTAAGGAACATGAGAGGAACTATCCCACGCATGACTTGGAACTTGCTACCATTGTTCACGCCTTGAGGATGTGGAGGCATTATCTCATGGGGAAGAAATTTGAATTAAGAACATACCACATTGGCCCAAAGTATTTTTTTGAACAACTGACCTTGAATGCCAGGCAAACAATATGGCTGGAATTTCTAAGTGAATATGAATTCGATGCAGTTAGTAGAAGAGTGCATCTCATGCATGCTACTGCTGTCAGTATGCATCAATCAACTTGAAGGACAAGATTTTAGATGATCTTGTTATAGATCAGCATTACCTGCAGGTAAAGGAAAACTTACAGCAAGGAGATGTACATCAGAAAATAAAGGAGTATGAGATAAAGGAAGACAAATTACTCATGCATAAGAATAGAATCTATGTTTCTAGTTCCGGAGAACAAAGGAATTTGGTACTGAAAGAAATGCATGATGTTCCTTATGATGGACATCCCGGATACCAGAAAACAATTACAGCAGTAAGAAGCCAGTTCTTTTGGCCAGGAATGAAGAAGGATGTTGTTGATTACATCGCTCAATATATGGAATGTTAGAAGGTGAAGGCTAAGCATAGGCACCCAACGGGTTTGCTGCAGCCATTGCCAATCCCAGCGAAGAAATGGGAAGTGATCACCATGGACTTCATCATAGGATTACCCAAAACGAATAAGCAACATGATTCAATCATGGTGGTGGTTGACAAATTAACAAAGGTTGCTCATTTTGTGCCTTTGAAGACAACACATACAACGACTAATATTGCAGAAATTTTCATGAAGGAAATTGCTAGGTTGCATGGGATACCTAGGACAATTGTCTCAGATAGAGATACAAATTTTAACTCCAATTTCTAGAGGGGATTGTTTAAAGGATTTTGCACAAATCTCAACTTTAGCACAACATATCATCCCCAGACACATGGGCAAACAGAGAGAGTCAATCGAATAATTGAAGACACGCTGAGAATGTATGTGATGGATAAGCCATCTAAGTGGGAAGATTACTTACACTTGGTTGAGTTTTCATATAATAATGGGTATCAAGATTCATTTAGAATGATCCCATTCAAAGCCTTGTACGGTAGGAAATTTGATACTCCAAAAAGCTAAGACAACCCATCAGATAGAGTGGTACTTGGGTTGAGGTTTCTCAAGGACATGGAATACTAGGTGGTCAAGATCAAGAAGAATTTAAAGGTAGCTCAGGACAGACAAAAAGTTTATGCAAAAAAGAACAGGATAGCTAGAGAATTTAAATTAGGGGAGCATGTACTTTTGAAAGTGAAGCCCAAGAAAATCTCTTTGAAATTGGGTAGTCGTACAAAGCTGGCAGCCATATTCTATGGTCCATTTGAAATATTGGACAGAATTGGTCAGTTGCATACATGCTTTCATTGCCTGCTTCCATGAATGTGCATAATGTATTTCATGTATCTTTACTAAAGAAATATGTACATGATCCTAACCATGTTATTGATTGGCATTTGATTCCGGTAGAGACAGAGGGATATTTTTAGGTTCATCCAGTGCGGGTATTGGACCGAAAAGTCAAAATGCTCCGGAATCGAGTTTTAGAGCTGGTAAAAGTTCAGTGGACCTGCTACGGTCCTAAAGATGCTACTTGGGAGCATGAATATGCCATGCGGGCAGAGTACCCGCAACTTTTTGAATAAATTTGAGATTTTGATCTCTATTTTGTATATGCACTGAGGACAGTGCCAAAATAAGGGGTAGGGGATGTAACACCCCAGGTTTTGAACCCCCATTTTAAACAACGTATTGTTACAATGCTGAGAGGCCATAGTGCCCAAACAATTATTAAAAGGCCAGTGTGCCCAAGACATGTATTTTTTTTTTTATCATTATTAATAATAAATACATCGTTGGCTGCTAGACGGACAAGGACTAGATTTATAAGGGGCTATGATTCCACAAGAGAGGGGGCTTGAGGGGCTAAGTGTTTATTTCTATGTTAATTACCTTTTTTCTTAAGGTTGGGAATTGGTTACGTGAGCTTCTTGGGGAAGTCCGAGAGGTTAATGATTCCCACAAAGTTACTTTAACCCACCTTTAGTTTGATGGGGGGGTTCAACTGATGGATTGTTTGTTGATTTCCTGTATGTTCATTCATTTTCCCTCACGCACTTCCATGCAATAACTTACCCATCCATTGATCCATCCTCACCTGCATCTTGGCTTGGTAAAGGGAAAGCAACTGCTAAGAATTAACCATAGGATAGTTGGCTGTAATGGTCATTGGTGCAATCCAACCATGACTTGGGGCCTGAATGTCTGAGATGCATTGGCCTGTGCCCTGTTTTTCTCACAACTTCAAGTCCTGAGAGTTCCAACATTGATATTCTGGACCAGTTGTGTTGGAGGCCCTGTAAAAAGGAGAAGGACTGCCTGAGGGACTGCATGGTAGAGAAGGGTGGAGATCCATTCTCTTGGGTGGTACAGGTTGGGTAGAAGAGAGTTGGGTACTTGGATTGTTGTGGGTGCTAGGAAACCTTTGAGAGATTGAGAGCTAACTGGTTTGGGAACCCAAGTACACTCTGGAACCATCCTTGTGGATTCATAGCCCTGGCTCGGGGGTGACACTGCTGTTGAGATTTGGAGCAGTGGTGTCTACGGTTGGGTGGAACGTCCTTGGTCTGCAGCCAGTTGGTGTCAACTTTTTATAAAGATAAGTGCTCTCTGTTGTGATATTATTATCTGTGTATGAATGTATTCCACTGTGTATTTTAATTATCGTTTAACTAAATCTTAGATTATGCATGCTTGTTGGATATTGATGTGCATATCGTTAAATCTTGTACCTTATGCGTGCTTATTAATGAAATAAGGTATTGGTAAGAGTACGAAGTCCAAGGGTGGGCTGGAAGGTAGCATGCCCCAACCTGTGGGTGGTTGGGGATGTTATTGTAACAAATGTATTGAAGAAATGTATTGATCATAGTGAAGTGTATTGTTATTGTTAAAAGCAAGTATTGCTTGAGGAGTGCATTTCTTCCATAAGGAATAATATATGGTGTTACCCTACCTCAAGGGTTTTATCTCATTCTTGTGTTGAATATTTGGTGAATGGTTTGGTTAATTCTTGTTGAGATTAAGGGTTTATATTATGATATATTTTCAGATCTACTTATATACTTAATAGGTACGTTGATTTATTGTGAAAAGTTAGTAGATTTATTAAGTGACTTGACAAGCCAAGAAGGAACTAAAGAGGAATATTTGGGATATAATAAATTTGTTGTTCTAAAGTGTATTCCAAGTCTGGGGGATTAAGTCCTTAGGGTTGTGAATCTTGTCCCCTTGAAGTACATTGTTTTGATGTTTGTTTTCTTGGGATGCCTTGTGATTTTGGTTGGACAGAAGTGAAATATATGTTGTTTTAATTACTATTTCAGATTCAACCATAAGGCCAAAAGTTCACAAGAAAAAAATCCAAGGAACCTCAAGTATTGAGGTTAAATATCTATATTCGTATTAAGCATTGATTCTTCCAATTTCCACACGTTCATCTCCACAATTCTTATTGATGCAGTAGAAAATGTGGGCCCACATAACATTGTCCAATTCATCATGGACAATGCACATGTTTGTAGAACTAGATGATTGATCATGGATAGTCGATATAATCACATCTTCTAGACTACATGTGTGGTACACTAGTTGAACCTTATGATTGCAAAGATTGACAAGATTGAGTTGATCAATGAAATATATGTAGAATCAAAGGAGAATCAAATGTTCATCACCAATAATTTGATGTCCCAAGACATATATCATAGTTTTTAACTACCAAAGGTACTCATTTTTTAATCAATATTATTTGTATTATGATTTCTTAATTTTAATTGTATATGATTTTTTATTTGAGATTTGACTTTTCAAAACTTGTAGTTTGTTGAAACCCATTTTTCCTTCCACACTCTAGTCATAAAGAGGCTTGTGAAGGTCATACAAGAATTACAAGTGATCATCATCAACCCTCATTGGGAATTATAGAAGACTTCCACGTCTAATAGAGGACAAAAAATCAAGTCTATCATTCTTGATGATGTATGGCGGGACAAGGTGCAATACCTTCTACATTTCACAAAATCAATCATGACCATGATAATGACATTTTAAAGAGATATGACTTGCTTGGGGGAAGTCTATGAAAACATAGATAGTATGTTGGAGAGGATAAGGGAAATTATCAAGACAAATGAAAGTGACCCATTTGAAATATTTTACCATCAAGTGAAGGACATAGTTACCAAAAGGTGGAACAAAATGACCTCGCCATTACACATTTTGCCCTGTGCATTGCACCGCAAATATTATCATTCTAAAAATTTGTCATTACCAGGTAGAACATACCTAACCAAGGATTCTGAAGTTGTATACAGATATAAGACAACTTTTAGGAAAATCTATAGGGATGTGGAAATTACAATGGAAGTACACGAGGAATTTGGAGACTTTGTAAAATCCACTAGTAACTTTTCAGATCCATTAGCCATGGATGATAGAGGGATACTAATCTTATTACTTGGTGGGGCTTCCATGGCAAGGACATCATTCATCTCACAAATGTAGCCACTGAGTTATTATTGTAGGTTGTTAGGTCTTCATTTGCTAAGAATAATTGGAGTACATATGGTTCATCCATTCGATGAAGCAAAACAAACTAGTGGGGACAAAGGTTTGTTAGAAAAACAGGACCGCGGAGCAATAAAATAAAATAAATGCAGAAACGAAACACAGAAGACACACAATACAAGAGAGACACAGATTTACGTGGTTCACCCAGTGTGGGCTACGTCCACCAGAGAAATTGCCAGGTCCTTCCTTTATTATTATCCAGCAAATGAAGGGATACAACCTACAGCAAAACCCCGTTGTAACTTCCTCTTCTTTCTCTCATAGTCTCCTCTCTCAGAATACAATATTCACCATCATCAATAGCCACAATACATTTCCCTCATAAAAGAGGGTTGCCTTCTAAGGCAAAAAACCCTAACATAATCTCTACCATTAGATCTGCGACCTTATAATGAATGGTCCAGATTTACAATGAAATTACAATATACTTTTACAAGGCAATTTTTGCTTCGGGGGACCCCCATCGGGGGACGCTGCCCCCAAACCCCCGCTGGGGGCCCTCTTGCCCCCAAACCCCCCGGACCCCGCAGAGGGGGTACCCCCCCTCTGCACTCCCCCGCGTGGAAGAGTGTACATACTTTTGGGGTGTAAATACTTCATGGGGTATAAACATGGTTGAAAGCAAGGACCTCTGAATCAGGAAGATAATCAAGCTCCACAACCAACAATCTCCCACTTGGAGACTGATCTCAACAGCTCCACCGCTGCTGTATGTGCTGGACTCTGAACCTTCTTGGACCTGGCAAATTTCTCATCTTCATCTTCATTCTTAAAGACCAACTGAAACTGAGCAAGAACTCAGTTTCTCCTTGGTTACTCCCTTTGTTAACATGTCTGCAGGATTCTGGCTAGTGTGTATC
>ML796485.1:506435-545436 GCA_009831015.1 Picea engelmannii | reverse complement strand
CTTTACTAACATTAACTCAAGCTAATTGACTAGTAAACTTGTTGTTGTTGCAAAAGTTTGCTACAACCATCTGAATACACTCTTATTTGTTGCATACATTGATCTAAAGGTGGCCTAACATACCCATAAATTGCATCTAACAACTGAATATTAATCTAATGGATTTATGCTAAGTTTTCCTTGTCAATTGTTGCAATTCTAAAACATATTTATTGCTACTGTTACAAATTTAAATTGTTGTTATAAGATTGGTGTACTGTTGCAAATTTGTACTAGCTATTGCAATTTTCATTTGTCTAGTGTCTCATGAGGTAATAATTGCATGTTTGTACTTGGAAATCATACTATATATGATACAAAATGTTCTTGTTCTAGGAAGGTACTCAAACTGCTCCATACCTCATTCATTTCATTGACCTAGACCAATCTTAGGTGATCAAGAGAGAGGGAGGTAGGGTTGGCTAACAAACTTGCTACTTTGATCCCTTGAGGTCATCAGGGAAACATTCCTTGTGGTGGACCTCCTCCATCACTAAAACAGGGGATTTCTTGCTAAGGTGACAGTGGTAGGATTTCATGTAGCTACGCAGGATTTGGGCTATTTGTGGTGGGATTTGCATAAGTACACATCCTGCGATAACAAGACCTACTCTACATTATCATATTAGAAAAACGATTATTGATGACATTTGTATTTACTATTATCCTTTTTGTAAGAGGCATTATGCATCATGATTTCAGGGTTCAAATTTATAAATTATCTAATGATTTTAGTTCTAATGTTGTGATTCGTGAATGGTTTGATTCCTAACTTTGAGTATGTTTTTTAAAATTTTAAAATATTATTATATATTTTGTTGGTACATAATGATGTGCACATGCAAATTAATTAATTATGCACAATAAATAACTTGTAATTATCCATTGCACGGATAGATCCCAAGTTTAAGTAATTTCAACTTGGAGAATCTTTTAGTTATTGGTTTAGTGAATTAGAAATAAAAGAGAAGTTTGCATGTAGTTTACATGCAAACATCTACTTTGTAAATAAAGGACTTGGGTCCTCATTGTACAAAAAGAGAAGACAAATAATTTAGCATTGTCAATTTGCTCCATGGATGTTTCCCTTTCAAGGGTTTTACCACGTATATCCTGTGTGAATTTGTGCATTTGTTGTTTTGTTAAGATCTTGTGGCCATGTGCATTTTCTCACATTGCATGAGGCTCCTGCTACAAATTCCAACATTACTAGCCCCCATCAACTACTTTCATAAAAGAACAATTTGCATGTAGTTTAAATACAAGCATATACTATGTAAATAAAGGACCTGGGTCCTTATCGTACATGAAGATAATTGAAATAAATAATTGAGCATTGCCCATTCGTTCTGTGGATGTTTATCTTTATAGGGTTTTACCACGTATATCCTGTGTCAATTTTTGCATTTGTTGTTTTACTAAGATCTTGAAGCCATGTGCATTTTCTCACATGGTATGAGCATCCTACTACAACGTCCAACATTACTATCCCACCATCATCCATTCATGATGTTGAGTCACAATATGAAAATGATGAGGATGTAGACCCATTTCAGAATATGTAGTTAGACCTAACCTACATTATCATATTAGTAGAGTGATTATTGATGACATTTGTATTTACTATTATCCTTTTTGTTTGAGTCTTGATGCATCATGATTTCAGTGTTTAGATTTGTAAATTATCTAATGATTTTAGTTCTAATGTTGTGATTCATGAAAGGTTTTAATTCTTAACTCTGAATTTGTTTTTAAAAAATTAAAAATATTATTATATCTTTTGTTGATGCATAATTTAAAATTATGTGCACATAATTTAATTAATTGTGCAAATGCAAATAAATTAATTATGCACAATAAATAACTTTTAATTATCCATTGCATTGATAGATCCTGGGGAATCTTTTAGTTATTGGCTTAGTGAACTAGAAATAAAAGAGTAGTTTGCATGTGGTTTACACACAAGCATCTACTATGTAAATAAAAGACCTAGGTCCTCATTGTACAAGAGGAGAATTGAGACAAATAATTGAGAGTTTCCCATTTTCTCTGTGTATGTTTCCCTCTTGAGGGTTTTACCACATATTCATGTGGCCATGTGCATTTTCTCACATGGTATCAGAGAGGTTTAGGGAAAACTTTGATTCTTGATCAGGCTAGATCACTAGTCTTTTTGCAAACTGATCACATGGGAACTTCTCAAATTCACATGTTTCATAGGATTTTTGGAGAAATCTAATAACATAGTTGCATCCAGAGTGGGAAAATTAGCAAAGAGTGCTTTTCGTTTCGCGGAATTCAACCTTCGTATGCTCCAAATCTAAATATTTCTCTCCAACAAGGTACTTTGTAGGTCTCACTTTTTTTAATTTTTTCACTTTTTTAAATTTTTTCAATATATTTTAAATTTTTTAAATTTATTTAAAAAAACATATATTCAATTTCTTTCGAATTTGGATTTTTTCGACCGTTGTGGTTTTCCCAGCAATTCCAGTCACCCCTCGCCAACCAACCCTTCCAGTGCCCTTTTTCGACATATTGAATATCCCCTTTTCCAACTACCTTTAACCAATCCCTCCTTACAATCCCACCATTAGTTGTTATTTTTCGGACTATCGACCTTTTCTAGGATGGTTTGGACCCCCCCAAATGTATCCCCTTTTCTAGCAAACTGCACCTAACATCGCTCACCTTCTTTTGTTGCTTGTGGGTCATGGATTCCCCTTGAGCCCCACATAACATCCTTAGTTTGGTTTGTTAAACCAAATCAACCACCCACACACCCTCCCTTGGTGTATGTGTACCCTTCCACCCTTCTAACCATGCACTCCAATACTTGGTTATTGCTCCACTTTATGCATTTTAGTAATTCATGCATATTAACCTTTGACCTCTTCCACTCACTATTGTTTGGAATAAACCTCCCTTCACGTGGCCTTTACACATTGGATACCATGTCATACACCCTCCACCTAAAGGTGACATGTCGCATTTCCACATCACCTCACTACCACATCAATAGTCTCATGTGACACATTGCACCACATCACCAACCAAGTTTGACATGTGGCATTCCAAGGAACTAAGACATCAGCTTCGTAGGTACAATCAACACCCAGTGGCCACTACCACCTTAGTAGTTAGCACAATTAGTAAATACAATGAACAACAAATTAGAGTGCCACATGGCACTTCAAAACCCCCCTAAGGGGCTTCAACTTTATTTTTTGGAGATGAATTTCAAATTGTGATAAATTTTCCATACAAACTCAGATTTGGGTGTTGTTTTTTTAGAGTGTATTTTTCAGTCCTCTTCACAATGGTCCAATTGGTTTCAATTTATTTTGTAGTCTAATGCAGTGAACGTTGATTTTTTGACAGATAAGCAGGGCTCATCCTCGTATTGCAGCAGTCCAGGGGCATATCTTCCTCATATGGATTCCATTTTGAGTCTTGTTTTTTTATAATTTGGATAATTTTTTGAAATCTATGTAATATTGTAGGTTATTTTAGAAATCTTTGCTTGTCGTTTTCTAATTTGCAAATCATCTTCTCATGAGATTTGATTAACCAACACAAATATTATTCCTATAAATCATAGATGGAGAATCTACTCAAGAGTAAAGTAATGGATCAAATCACTCTCGAGCTAGATGCAACACCACTGTCCATGTGAAAAATGGATAAATCATAATGACAAAGCCATAGGTCTTATTGGCAAGTCAATCTTTGAATATCTAAAATTTTATATTCAATCCCTTAACACACCACAAGAAGCATGGTTGAAATTTGAAAAACTTTTTGGGAAAATGAATTTGATCCATTCTCATCAACTGGAAAATCAACTCATGGCTCTTGATGCTACAAAATTTCTCAAGTTGAAGACTACATCATGAAATTCAATCTCTTAAGACTTCAAATTAGTGATTGTGGAATCACTAAGCCAAATGATTAGACAATCATGGATATTCTTTCTAAATTCAAACATCCTTTTGACATTTTTGTCTCTAAATTTTATTCCACTAGAGATGCATTAGGAGAAACTTAGCCTACCTTCAAGTTTTTTTGTGAGAAATTAACCATGAGCAAGAAAAGCTCTTGCATATGGTGAACTTGATACATGTTCTAAGTAAAAAGCCACGTTTTCTCACAATAACAAGGGATCCAAACCCTCCAAGAAGCCAAACAATCCATGACCTCCAAGTCACCTATAGTGACAACTCCTCCAAAGTCTCAACAAAGAACTAGGTCAAAGGTGAAGAAACCACTTAGGTCTTGTTCCTTTTGTGGCAAAGAAGGGCACCTTGATACACATTGCTAGAAGAATATGCAAGCATTGGAAGCAATCATGAAGAAGAATAATATTCAATTAGACACTTCCTCCTCTTCTACTTCTTCTAAACCTTGTGATCTTTCTACAATGGCTTGTCAACCTAATCATGAGTGTATTTTAGACTCAGGGGCCTCTCATCTTATGGCCAATATAGGGATTTGTTCTCTAGTCTAGATGATTGTACAACTCGACAAAGTTTTATTGATGATAGTTCTCCTTTATATGTTGTAGGAGAAAGCATAATAGATCTTCCCGGTGGGAAAATAATTAACATATTCTATGTTCCTAATCTTTGATATAATTTTCTTTCAATTTTTTAAATTACTCATTATGGAAATGCAAAACTGTTGAATTTTTACCTCACGATGTTGTAGTTAGAGATATAAAGGATCCATCTATTCCAATAGCTTCAAGACATGGTGATAATTCTTCAAGGCTATACAAATTTGATGTCTTTGAACCCTCATCACCTACCACTCTCTTCATTGCTCACATTGGTGACTTGGGAAAAATTTGACATGAGCAGTTCGGTCATTTGAACAACGACTACTTTCAATAGCTCTGGAAGCACCAAATGGTGCATTGTGAAATAATGTTGTTTGTCGTGGTTGTGTCTTGGGTAGGCATCACAAAGATCCATTTCCATTTCATCAATGGCAAGAACAAGAACCACTTGAATTGGTTCATAGTGACATAAGTGGGCCATTCCCCATTCCATAATTTTTAGATGTATGATACATTCTCACTTTCATTGATGATCACACTCAACGTTGATGGGTTTACTTCATAATACTCAAAAGTGAAGTTTTCAATCATGTTGTTGCTTTCAAAGAATTGGTTGAAAAGCAATCAAGACATCTAATCAAGAGAATTTGCACTGATAATGGCAAAGAATATGTTAATAAACACTTCATTGAATTTAACTCTAAAAATGAAATTCAAATGCAACATACAATTCCTTACACTCCACAACATAATGGAGGAGTTAAATGTAAGAATTAAACATTTACATAAATTGTTAATTGCATTGTTCAATAAAAAAACTTAGCACCACATTTTTGGGCAGAATCAATCAATTGTGCTAATTACATCTTGAACCATACTCCTATGAAAGATGTAATGAATGTAGTTGTAGAAGAAGCTTGGTCTAATATCAAGCTTGACGTAATTCATTTTTAAAATTTTTTTAATGTCCAACTAATGACCACAAAAGTAGGTCAAAGGGACTGTTGAGTACATTGGTATCATTACAAAGCAGGAGTACCAAAAGGTCTCCTATAAAAGGAAAGATGAAGAAAGTAAACTAAAGTAAGGTAGAGTAGAGAGTAAGATCTAAGCTGAGTCATAAACAACCCTCGACCCCAAGCCTAGAAACACACTCTGAAGTGGAGATGTACAGGAAGAGATGATCCAGGAACAAGAAGAGACAAAAGTAATGAGATAGGTATGTCATGGAATAGACCCATCTATCCTACCATCCAAGGTCGAATGAAGGAATTTCATTATAGTGTGATGTCCAGAGGGAGAACTAGTGGGATGCCTGGATCGTTCGCTGCATTGTTGTCTGGAAGAGGTAGTTCACCACTAAGGCCTGGGGGATCCCCTTCATCCCCTGGGGAGAGATATGATTTGGTCATGTCACTAAAATTTTGTGGATGGGGGGAAAGTCCCACGGGTCCACACTAATCTGCAGTTCAGAGCTGTGATGATAACGATTTGTCTCTTAGTGCCCCTTCCCGAGGGTAACATTTGAAATTGTTTGGTTATGAAAAATGGGTTCATATTCCCAATGAAAATCATAGGGAAATGCAAACTAAAGGTGAGAAATCTATATTTTTTGGCAAAGTTGAAGATGTAAAATCCTATCAGCTCTTTGTACCTCACTCTTCATAGGTTATCTTTTGAAGATATGTTTGATTTGATGAACTCTCCTTGGCTTGCATGCCTAGATATTCTACTTTGACACTTCTCTCTTCTTCTTCTACTTCTCCAGGACTTGTATATTCTTTGAATTTCTTCTTCATATGATGAACATAAACTAGAGCCTCCAACGCCTCCTCCTACAGTTTATTCTGTTGATCCTACACTTTATGTTTCTCTTCCTACAATTCAATTTGCAAATCCTACACCTCGAGCTACTCCACTTCTAAAATGGGTCCAAAAATCAAGGGAAGTTATTGGTACTTCAGTTGGTGATCCAATCAATCCTCATAGGACATGATCTCAGTTCTATATAGTTGGTTCAACTCTTATGGTGCAACACATTGAGAAAAAATATCCTTAGATTGATAAAGAAACAAGTGGTCTACCTAAATGGGAAGAAACTATGCAATAAAAAATGAACATCTTATTGAAAAATGACACTTGGGATATGTTCCTCTTCATGAAGGTCGCAAGACTTTTCATTGCAAGTGGGTCTACAAAACCAAATTTTTATTAGAGAGAAGCATGGATAATTTTAAATCCCAATGTGTTGCCAAAGGTTTCTCACATGTTGAAGCTATTGATTACTTGAAAACTTTTTCCCCTATTGCAAAGATGGATCCAATCCGACTTGTTCTTTCACTTGTTGGTTCTCAAGGTTGTGAAGTATACATTAGATGGATATTAAAAGTTCCTTTGTACATGGGAACTTGAATGAATAAATATTCATGAAACAGGCTCCATTTTTTGTTTAGGATGATTCCTCCCTTATTTTCTATCTCAAGAAGTCACTTTATGGTCTAAAGCAAGATCCCTAAGCTTTGTATGAAAAGATGGACATTTTTCTTCTTGGTTTTGGTTTGTCTAGGTGTTAATCCAATCCTAATGTATACACTAAACATGTAAATGGTGACCTCTTCATACTTGTTATATATGTTGATGACCAATTTATCAATAAGAATAATCACCATCAAATTGATCATGTGAACTCTAGCCTTGTGAGTTAGTGTGAGATGTATGACTTAGGTCTCCTTCATTGTGAGCTAGTGTGAGATGTATGACTTAGGTATCCTTCATTGTTTCCTTGGTCTTCAAATCCAACAACCCAACAAGGGAATATTTGTCTCTCAGCCTAAGTATGTTGTTCACCTTCTTCATGAGTTTCACATGGAAGATTGCAAGTCTTGCCTTGCTCCTTATCAATCAAGTGTCAAACTTTCTACTAAGTGTTCAACTCCTTAAATTGATTCTACTTTAGGAAGTCTTTGGTACTTGACCCATACCCAACTATACCTCTCCTTTGTTGTTGATTTAGTCTCCTGCTTGATGCAGAAGCATCTCTCCATGTCAGTCAGCCAGCCAGCAACCACGCCAGCGAATTCAAATCGCACGCTAAAAGAGAGGCGCAGCCTCATTTGAAATTTGAAATTCAATGTAATTTAATGTCTTAGGCTAGTGAGCCATGGAAGCCGTGCCTTTGTGTAGGTGTTAGATAGGATCGGCTTTAATGCTAGATCGGCTAAGATCTAGATCCATACACTAGACTAGACAACCATTGAATGTAATTTACTAGAGTAGGTGAACCTGGAGGGAAGCACTTGATGAGCCCTCAGAAAAGAGATTTTAGATCTCATTTTGAGTTAGTTGAACTAAGGTAGGATGGTTGTATGAGAGAGCCAGAGAGAGCTCGAGGAACACTATTGTAAAATACAGGCATTTTCCATTTTTAATATAAACAGAAGTAGTTTTTCCTGCATGAGTTCTGTATTTTATGGATGTCTGTGAGTGTTCCCTTTATTCTGTAAATGTATGCTGTGGTTGTATGTTTGCAAGGAGTTTGTGTGATTCAGTTGAGGTCTTTGAGGTTTCATGCCATGAGGGCATGACAGAGGACTGCGGTCTTTGAATACTAGTGCACAAAGGGTGCACTTCTGAACTCTGAGGAGTCAGAGGAAGACATGCTGAGGCACATGAACTAAGATCAACAAATCAAGAAGAAGGCTTCAAGGTTGTTGAATACCTTGGAGGCAAGGCTGTGTAGTTGAAACACAGTTGCAGATAGAACTTTGCTGTAAGTTCTGTGGAGCTCTGCCAGTTGGGCATTGAGCGTAAGCATGAGGTGCTAGAGGAGGAACTCTACTGAGAGTTCAAGATAGAAGACTAGAATCACTGAGGATTCTATGAGAGCTCTGCCAGGTGGGCATCGAGCGAGTGCATAAGTGCACAAAAGAATAGAACCGCTGAACGTTCTATGGAAGGAAGACACTCTGCCAGGAGGGCATCGAGATATTGTGTAGATGACACAGGAGAAGAGGACTCTTTTGAGTTTTGTAGTTGAAGGAAGAATCCATTGGAGGATCTTCACAGGGTTACTGAACACCCTGAAAGGCTCAGCAAGAGGTTGCTTGAGCGAAGGAGAGCCAGGAAGGCGTTTTATTCTCCATCTGTGGGAGAAGGTAGAGAAAAGTAAAATCCCTTAGGGGTCTGAGTATTCACTAAAGCTCAAAAGAGATAGCACCAGCGTGTGCATGAGAAGACTCTACAAGGAGTGCAGGAGTCAGAGACTCCCTTGAAGAGTCGGAATAGAAGCTCAGGAGGGGCAGTGTTCTCATACGCGCAGCGAGGATCAATTTCGAGGAGCTCGCGGAGAGGAGCAGCAAAGGCTGAAGCCTTTGGAAGATTGAAATTCTTCCAAGTGTAGGAGGAAAGCATGCAGGAAGCTCAGGGAGGAGCAACATCGACCAGTGGGTCAACCGACAGAATCTGGACCATTGGTTTTCAAGTCTAAGGAGCAGCCGGAGGAGAGTGCACAAAGAGAACAGATCTGGGCCGTTAGATCTTAGCAGAGATCCCGATAGCCGTCGAATCTGCTGAAGCTGCGAGGAAGTTAAGCCCTCGTAGATAGGAGGAGAGAAGTCCCAACACGAGGAGTGATCATCGAGATATCAGGAGTATCAAGAACGTGAGGAGAGTCCTTCAGCATCAGAGGTCATGAATTAGTGAGGTTTTATCTGGACCGTTCGTGGGACCGGACACGTGTCACGAGATTACCCACATCGGGGACTTGGGCATCGGAGGTTGGAAGAGGAAGCCATTCGACTTCACAAGCAGTGAAATGGAAAGAAGATTGTAGCCATCCATCTAAGGGAGATAGGTGGCAGAGATCAGAGAGATCTCGTGAACTCAAGAGTTCACAGGGTAAAGGCCCCAGTATTGGGTGTTCAAAGTGGCGAGGCACGAGGACGCGAGGCGACGTAGGAGCAAGAGGATTGTAGCCATCCATCTGAGGATGAAAGGTGGCAAGAGATCAAGAGATCTCATGAAATCAGAAGCTCGTGAGTGGAAGAGCCGAGGATTTGGTGTTAAAAGTCGTGAGGCGCGAGGACGCGAAGTGGTGAGAGGATTGGGACCATCCATTGAAGAGGACGCGTGTTAGAGATCTAAGGATCTCACGAATTCGGGACCTCGCAAGAAAAGGCTCGAGAATTCAGCCATGGGGACCGCGAGGTTGCGAGAGGTGATCCCCTGATAGCTGGAGAGTAGTGTGGGCCATAGCGGAGTGCAAGTGGAATACAGGTGGCACAAAGCCCTCGGGATCTCGCTGCGAGAAGTCCCAAGGTATTGGTATTAGGGTTCGTGAGTTGCGAAGTGCTGAGGAGCCAAGATTCGTGTGGGCGCCGAGTTGCGAAGTGCCGAGGAGATGAGGTTCGTGTGGATGCATGGCAGAGCATAAGGTGGGACCACGCGACCGACAGGGGGACACACGTCGCTTGGAGATAGGAGACAATACTCCATTGAATTCTCGTAACTCCAAAACTCGCGGAATAGGAAGGTGAAAGCTCGACGGTTTAACCTGCGAGGTGGTGAGGTTGCAAGGTTGTGAGTAGCAAAGGAAGTAAGGCCACGGACACGGGAGTAGTGGTCATATGGTGGAAGCTTAGCTAGGAGGGATAGCACATAGGAGCCGAGAGCTCATCGGTGATCGGGGATTCATGAGGACAGTGGTTTGTGGCAGCGGAAAGTTCAAAACCTCGAAACCTCGATAGTGAGTCGAGATAACTATGGCTAAGTGCAGAAGCCAAGACAGGTGAAGAGAATACCTGTGGACTGGGTCAGGAATTTGCATAGTGATTCCGACAGGGGATCTAAAGAGCCGCTTCAGCTCAGCAGAAGGGATTTTGAGAATGATCTCGTGAGCAGGAGGTCAGGTAAAGAGACCCTGCGGGGTGATAGGTTGGACCTCTTTGTGTCAGGTGGTATCAGAGCGGGAATCTATTTGTATATTGCAGACAGAGGAGTAGAAGAAGACAGAGTTGCTGAGGACTCTGTGATGATTGTTTGTAGGTAGGCGGCAATCAAGGAGACAGTCAGCAGGACTGTAAGATGAAGTTGAGCACTCAGGATTATAGGAGTGACAACAACAGATTTTCCAGGGAGGTAGACAGGGACATCAAGATGGCTACTGAAGGCCATAGAAAGAAGAGCAAGGCAGAAAAGCTTGCCGAATGGGATGAAGAAGAGACTCGAAAGCTCTATGAATTAAAAGCAGACATAGAGAAGCTGGAACTGCGGATGAGGTAGGATAAGAAAGCCAAGCAGAGATGGGTTTATGAATGGCCCATGCAGAAGGAAAAGGCAAAGTGGCCAGTTAGGGAGCTGATGGTCATGGGACAGTGTAGGCTGTTAAAGAGATGGTTGTGGTATGCTGAAAACCTCAAGGCCACAGAGGAAAAGATGATTTGTCACTGTTGGCCAGAGACTAGAAAGGGTCTCGATGATTGGGATGATGAAGAAGATAAATTGGGATCATCTGAGGATCTCATAGACGACCAGGAGGGCAATGGAAGGTTTCAAAATTGCCAGATGGGCAAGGGAACAAAAAAGAGATCGGCTGATGATATCGAAGACTGCCATGAAGGCAGAGAAGTAGAAGTTCCAGTTTGCCAAGAGGGCAACGAGTTGAGATCAGCTGAGGATCTCACGGACTATCAGGAGGACAGCCAAGGAATTTCACATTGCCAGTAGGGCAATGATGAGAGATCACTGAGGGATCTCGAAGACTGCCAAGAGAGTAGTGGAAGCATCTTGGACTACCAGGTGGGTAGAGATGAACAATTGAGACTGTATGAAAGTCTCATGGACTTAGAGGAGAGTTCAATTCAGCAGGGGTCGCTGATGAAGATGGGATCGGTTGATCTCATAGTTTGTCAAGGAAGAAGCGAAAGCATCCCATATTTCTAGGTGGGCAGGGATGAGTAGATGAGACTATCTGTGGGTCTCATAAACTCCAAAGTGAGTTGGAATCAGACAGAGGAGCTGAAAGAGTAGATGAGACTGTCTGATGGTCTCATAAATTCAGAGGAGATGGAAAAGGATCAGCAGGTGCAGCTGACAGAAGAGGTGAAAGATCAAAATGATATTCTGATGATTGGGGGAATTTCAGCATTCCTACCATGTGCCCAGGAGGAGGCAGAAATTTGTGTTGCAGATGGTGCAACAGCAGAACGGTCACAACTGATGATGACTTTCAAGGAAGAATTGGAGCAGGTGTGTGAGATCGCCCAAGTACAAGCAGAAGAAGACAAAAAGGAAGATGAGAATTCTGTGGAGTGTCTCAATGACTTCAGCCAGGAAGCTGAGAGAGCTGTAGCATTGGGGCTGACAGCTGAAGACGAAGAAGAGGACGATGAGCATTCTGAGGAATGGCTCAGCATTTTCAGGCATGAAGCTGAAAAGACTGCAACATGGGAAGTTGCAGAAGCAGAGGAAGAAGAAGCAGACATCATATGTTTTGCTGAGCTGTGGCAACAGATTGAAGCCCTAGAGGAAAGGATAAAAGTGCAGAGTGTGCACATCCAACAGGTGAAGTTTGAAATTGATCAAGAAGGCTTGGGAGATCATGATGCTCTGCCCAATAGCCAGAAATTTTTGCAGCTGAGGAGACTGCCTGAACAGAGCCAGCCATTGGAGCAGCTAGACCGAGTGGTAGAAGATATCAGAAGGCTGATGTTGAGGTCAGCAGAGACTGCCAGCAGGGAGAGGCTGGGTAGAAAAGCAGCAGCAGCAGCAGCGCAGTGAAAGAAATAGCAACAACAAAATGGAGCAGATGAGAAGCTCCAAAGACTGATTTGGGATCCAGGAGGATTTCCAACAGCTCAGAGGGGAAGCTCATGAGCAGGAGCTCATGATTTTTTGCAGCTATGGAGTATGATGTAGGAGCATCTCTCCACACCAGTCAGCTAGCCAGCAGCCACACCAGCGAATTCAAATCGCACGCTAAAAGAGAGGCGCAGCCTCATTTGAAATTTGAAATTCAATGTAATTTAATGTCTTAGGCTGGTGAGCCATGGAAGCCATGCCTTTGTGTAGGCGTTAGATAGGATCGACTTTAATGCTAGATCGGCTGAGATCTAGATCCATACACTGGACTAGACAACCATTGAATGTAATTTAATAGAGTAGGTGAACTTGGAGGGAAGCGCTTGATGATCCCTCAGGTAAAAGAGATTTTAGATCTCATTTTGAGTTAGTTGAGCTAAGGTAGGATGGTTGTATGAGAGAGCTAGAGAGAGCTCGAGGAACACCATTGTAAAATACAGGCATTTGCCATTTTTAATATAAACAGAAGCAGTTTTTCCTGCATGAGTTCTGTATTTTATGGATGTCTGTGAGTGTTCCCTTTATTCTGTAAATGTATTCTTTGGTTGTATGTTTGTAGGGAGTTTGTGTGATTCAATTGAGGTCTTTGAGGTTTCATGCCATGAGGGCATGACAGAGGACTACGGTCTCTGAATACCAGTGCACAGAGGGTGCACTTCTGAACTCTGAGGAGTCAGACGAACACGTGATGAGGCACAGGAACTGAGATCAACAACTCAAGAAGAAGGCTTCAAGGTTGCCAAATACCTTGGAGGCAAGGCTGTGTAGCTGAAACATAGTTGCAGACAGAAATTTGCTGTAAGTTCTGTGGAGCTCTGCCAGTTGGGTATTGAGTGTAAGCATGAGGTGCTAGAGGAGGAACTCTGTTGAGAGTTGAAGATAGAAGACCAGAATCACTGAGGATTCTATGAGAGCTCTACCAGGTGGGCATCGAGCGAGTGCATAAGTTCACAGGAGAACAAAACCGTTGAACGTTCTGTGGAAGGAAGACACTCTGCCAAGAGGGCATCGAGATATTGTGTAGACGACACAGGAGAAGAGGACTCTTTTGAGTTCTGTAGTTGAAGGAAGGATCCATTGGAGGATCTTCACAGGGTTACTAAACACCCTGAAAGGCTCAGCAAGAGGTTTCTTGAGCGAAGGAGAGCCAGGAAGGCGTTTTATTCTCCATCTGTGGGAGAAGGTAGAGAAAAGTAAAATCCCTTAGGGGTCTAAGTATTCACTAAAGATCAGAAGAGATAGCACCAGTGTGTGCATGAGAAGACTCTGCAAGGAGTGCAGGAGTCAGAGACTCCCTTGAAGAGTCGGAATAGAAGCTCAAGAGGGGCAGCATTCTCATACGTGCAGCGAGGATCAATTTCGAGGAGCTCGCGGAGAGGAGCAGCAAAGGCTGAAGCCTTTGGAAGATTGAAATTCTTCCAAGTGTAGGGGGAAAGCACGCAGGAAGCTCAGGGAGGAGCAACATCGACCAGTGGATCAGCCGACAGAATCTGGACCGTTGGTTTTCAAGTCCAAGGAGCAGCCGGAGGAGAGTGCACAGAGAGAACAGATCTGGGCCGTTAGATCTGAGAAGAGATACCGATAGCCATCGGATCTGCTGAAGCTGTGAGGAAGTTAAGCCCTCATAGATAGGAGGAGAGAAGTCCCAACACGAGGAGTGATCATCGGGATATCGGGAGTATCAAGGACGTGAGGAGAGTCCTTCGGCATCAGAGGTCGCGAATTAGCAAGGTTTGATCTGGACCGTTCGTGGGAGCAGACATGTGTCACGAGATTACCCACATCAGGGACTCAGGCATCAGAGGTTGGAAGAGGAAGCCATTCGACTTCACAAGCAGTGAAATGGCAAGAACATTGTAGCCGTCCATCTGAGGAAGACAGGTGGCAGAGATCAGAGAGATCTCGCGAACTCGGGAGTTCGCAGGGTAAAGGCCCCAGTATTGGGTGTTCAAAGTCGTGAGGCGGCGTAGGAGCGAGAGGATTATAGCCATCCATATGAGGAGGAAAGGTGGTGAGATATCAAGAGATCTCATGAACTTAGAAGCTCGTGAGTGGAAGAGCCAAGGATTTGGTGTTAAAAGTCACCAGGCGCAAGGACGCAAAGTGGCGAGAGGATCGGGACCGTCCATTGAAGAGGATGCGTGTCAGAGATCTAAGGATCTCGCGAACTCGGGACCTTGCAAGAAAAGGCTCGAGAATTTGGCCACGGGGACCATGAGGTTGCGAGAGGTGATCCCCTGATAGATGGAGAGCAGTGTGGGCCATAGCGGAGTGCAAGTGGAATACAGGTGGCACGAAGCCCTCGGGATCTCGCTGCGAGAAGTCCCAAGGTATTGGTATTAGGATTCACGAGTTGTGAAGTGCCGAGGAGCTGAGATTCATGTGGGCACTGAGTTGAGAAGTGCCAAGGAGTCGAGGTTCATGTGGACGCGTGGCAGAACATAAGGTGGGACCGCGCGACCGACAGGGGGACACACGTCGCTTGGAGATAGGAGACAATACTCCATTGAATTCTCGCAACTCGGGAACTCGTGGAATAGGAAGGTGAAAGCTCGACGGTTCAACCTGTGTGGTGGCGAGGTTGCGAGGTGGCAAGTAGCGAAGGAAGTAAGGCCATGGACACGGGAGTAGTGGTCATATGGTGGAAGCTTAGCCAGGAGGGCTAGCGCATAGGAGCCGAGAGCTCATCGGTGATCGGGGATTCACGAGGACAGTGGTTTGTGGCAGCAGAAAGTCCGAAACCCCGAAACCCTGATAGTGAGTCAGGATAACTACGACTAAGTGCAGAAGCCGAGACAGGTGAAGAGAAGACCTGTGGACTGGGTCAGGAATTTGCATAGTGATTCTGGCAGGGGATCTAAAGAGCCTCTTCCGCTCAGCAGAAGGGATTTTGAGAACGATCCTCTGAGCAGGAGGTCAGGGAAAGAGACCCTGCGGGGTGATAGGTTGGACCTCTTTGCATCACTGCTTCATGCAAGATTTTCATGAGAGTCATTAGAAGGAAACAAAGTATGTCCTTTTCTACATCAAGGGTACTTATCTATTTGGCATTGAGTATACTTCATGGGGCTCCTTTTCTTTAGTGGAATTTATAGATTCAAATTGGGAAAGAGATCTTGATGGTCAAAAGTCTACTTCTGGTTATACGTTCAACTTTGGTTTGGGTCCTATCACTTGGTCCAACAAAAAGAAACAATGTAATTTCTCTTTCTTCTATAGAGGCAAGGTACCAAGGGACTGTCAATGTTGATCGAGAAGTTTTTGGGATTAGAAAATTGCTCACGGAGTTCGGTTTTTCTCAGGATCAACCTACAACGCTTTTTTGCGATGGTCAAGGTGCAATCCACATTGCATGCAATCCAATTGAGCATCGATGTACCAAATACATTGAGGTCCATATGCACTATATGCGACAACTCCATGATCAAATTCTTGACCTTGAATTTTGTCGTTCAGAAGAAAAGGTTGTAGATATTTTAACGAAGCCACTCACTGAAGCCAAGTTCCTTATCTTCAATCCTTTCTAGGAGTGAAGGAAGTTGTATTTACATGGGGATAGCATCTACATCCTCCTTCCTTCCCCTCAACTCCAAGTCAATCTTACGGGGGGATGTTGGTGTATAATTATGTGCACTTTATTTAATTAATTGTGCACATGGAAATAAATTAATTATGCACAAGAAATAACTTGTAATTATCCATTGCATGGATAGATACCAAATTTAAGTAATATTAACTTGGAGAATCTTTTAATTATTGGATTAGTGAACTCAACATTAAAAAGGAGTTTGCATGTAAGCATATGCTCTATAAATAAAGGATCTAGGTCCCCATTGTACTGGAAGAGAATTGAGAGAAATAATTGAGGCACTACCCATTTGCTCCATGGTTGTTTCCCTTTTGAGGGTTTTACCATGTATATCTTGTGTCAATTTGTGTGTTTGTTTTTTTGCTAATATCCTGTGGCCGTGTGTATTTTCTCACATTTGGATCCTGGCTTGTCAAAAATCTAGTGGATTTGTATCTAAATCCTCATAACTTAGGTTGAATGAGAAAATAATTGCTAAATTCATAAATAATGAGGGTTTGTCATGTTAGCACTCTGTAAATTTGTTCAGCTAATAGACAAATGACAAAGGTAACTGTTTCAACCAACTTTAGAGCTGGGTACTAGCCTTCTCAGCTCAGAGCGGGCTCTCTCACGTCACTTGGTATTTCTTTGGAAATCAATGGCTAGGTTTAGTTTGTTTTGGGGGTTTTTATAAAATTTATGGCAAGGAAGGGGAGGGACACTTAGGGCTATGGAGTCAAAATTATAAAATTGAATGAAAACAATGAATGGCCAGTAGAACTCTCAAGAGGATAAAGGATAAATGAGGCAATGAATCTGAGTTGTAAATTGAAATTTACAGAGTGTAAGAGGAAAGTGAGAAAACAAGTAACTGCATCAGAGCATTAATGAAATGAATTCTGAATTAGTTATGAAGAATTTTACACAGTTTAAATTGCTTAAGCCAAGTGCATCACAAGATGAATTCTGAGCATTTAACTATCCAATTTAAACAGAAGACAGTGCAAATGGAATAAAAGAACATAGGAAATACATACAATGAGAAAAGAAAAAACTCATATCACCACCATTAGAATCTTTTCATAGAGACTTCAAAAGCTTCTACATATGTATTCACTTTAGCTTCAGAAAATTACAAAGTTCTCCTGCTACGAGGGCAGGCCCCCCTCTGGTAAAATCCTACTTTCTATTATATCCTTTAGCAATATATATAGACAAATTACATATGTAATTCAAAACGAATCCTCTTCCCCAAGTTTCTAATAATAGACATTGGTCATGGAAGGAGTAACATACAATCACTGAACTCCTATTTTCTAGGGGACGTTATAAACAAAAAATGACATATTTGAGATTTTTACTCTGAATGCCACTTGTCTATATCATCACAAAATTCTCTGAAACATACTAAGTTTATCTTGAAATCTATTTCAGGTTAGCAATTTCTTCTTTTAAGGTGTCAAGCCAGATAGGCTGGCTTTCTCCAGTACCTTTGATCATTTCATATTTAATCTCCTTCTGTCGTTTTCTCCTTTTATTCTTGACAGCTTTCATGTGGCACTTATCTGTGTACCCATTGAAGATTAAATCCTTCATGATAGGATTTAGTCTGATTCCTTCACTAGACCCTATTTCATCTGCAGGATTTGTGTGAAATTTTGTTGCCAATATTTGTGCAACAAGCTTTTCTTTCTTCATCATTGATAATTTTGGCAGGTTATTTGAATATCTCGATTCATTGAAGGCCGTTGGATCTTTCTCCCCCATTTCTTCTAGTTTACCCTGAAATAGGAGCCTATTTCTCTCACTATACAAGAATTGGATGAATGCTTTGATTCATGATTATCCTGCTCTGGAATATAACGTCGATTACTCGAAATAGAGTAATTTCACCTGTATTTTGAGTAATAGTCACCATTGGGTGCTAATCATGGGCTACTGATGAAATTCCTTACATGGATAACGACCTATCACATTCGGCTATTGATTTCAAATGATGAACCTTCGAATTAGTTTTTTGGCGGCATTCACCTGGCATCGCAGAGACGAATAGTACTTAGACAAGTGTCTCGAGGTGATTTGACTGGCCGTCAGCTTTCCTTTTTCACATGTGACCTTTGAATTTGACACACTCAATGGTATTTTTACACATGACATCGGGGTGTGATTGAGCGGTTTTGAGATTACCCACTTTTCTCCCCGATATTCATCTAGTGGTGCCACATGCCCTCAAAACGAAACCGTGGTATTTCTATTAGCCTTCTTTCAAGAGATTATCCTCCACTCTATTTATTGGCTCGATATGCTCCACGATCATTGATCAGCGGTGTTCATGATCCATGACCCACTGGGTCCCATCCACTTCACACCTCTGCTAGATTTAGCCTCGTTTGCTAGATGTGACCTCGTGTGCTAGTTTATCGCTCCTCTATATTGATTTAGCCTCCTACTAAATCCCGAGACTTGGAATCTAAAAAATTGTTACAGTGATAACATGGGCTTCAACTGGGGATGTTATCCTCCCTGCAAGTTAGCAAAGAACAATAGACCTTGTGCCTTATCCATTGCGCTTCTCTTACAACAGGTGTGTGTCGTACCTTGACCTATCACCAATGTCTGTCGAAAATTGAATTCTTCATACCGCTCTCACATGGAGGCTGGATGCTGGATAGACTGCTAACATCTGACTGTAAATACTACTAAAAATCCAAACTAAAAAATGCTTGACCAACAATCTTATTCACATGTACCTACCCTAGTTGCTGGACTGAAATGTCAATCAAGTGAAATCATAATGCCAATGCAGCCATGCCAACATTTTATCCACTGTTTTTTTTCTTTGCATGTGCTTTCTCCAAAGCCTTTTTACTGATAATTCATTCAAAAATTCATCCAAAATTCCAAATCTCAAAAAATTAAAAACATTTGTACCATTTACTGCCTCCAACAAAACTGCAAATGGATCCTCTAAAACATGCACAAAACAACAATCATGTTTCACCCCTTCCACTACATTCTTGTTTTCATGTGATTTAACCTGTTGATTTCCACCAAGAGGGTGAAAAATCTGTTGAGACTACTAGAAATAACAATCTTCTGAGTCAAAAGACAATGTTGGCTGAAATGAAACCCCTACTGGAAAGCAATCCATATCTAATACTGACGTTGATTTACCATCATCTTTATTTCCAAGCTGGTAGTTGAGCATAGGCTGAAAATTTGAACTGAAATAACCTTCCATGTAATCAACAACACGATCATTAAAGGCATGAGAAGGTTGTTGGTCTTCCTCACTGATAACAATTTGCTCATGTAAAACAGTGCCACTATGAATGCAGTCAGACTTCCCTGCTTCCTCTGTTATCTCATGATTTTCTTTTAACAATTCAAAGGAAGAAAAACATAAAGGAATATAGTTTTCATTTGCAAGTCCACTACTTTCTTCATATTCAACATCATGCTTGGAGGATTTCTGATTTGAAACATTATAAACATTTTATTTCAGCAATTTGAAAGAAGAAAAACATAGTGGCAAGGTTCTTTCACCTGATTCAGAACCTTCTTCATTTTCTTCACTGTTTGCATATGCACAATTTTTTATTTCTTTCGATTGTTGAACACGCTCATTTTTAGATTCTTCTTTGACCAATGGCTGCAATTTTGAACTGACAAAATCGTTTACATAACAAGTAATAGGTTCATCAAACACATGAGAAGATTGCTGCAATTTCTTGTCAATTTGTTCCAGTTAATCAATGTGATTTGGCATCAACACACATTCCTTTGCTTCGATGATGATCTTATAATTTTCTCTCAACAATTTAAATGAAGAAAAGCATAAAGGTAAAGAATTCCCTTCAGCTGATTCAATACTTTCTTCTTTGTAACTGTGATATGTAGGATGATTTCTCTCATTGCACTGCTAAAAAGGAACATTTTCTAATAGAGAACATATAGTTGGTTGTTCTAGGAAGTCAACATCATAATCATCATCATATTCATCATATATAGGCAAATCAACAACATCTGCAATGTCATCTAACAAGGAAAAAATTGGAACATCAACATGTTCTTCAACAAGCTGTTTTGAAAATTCATCTTCTTGACTATCTACAAATGAATACATAAAACAATCAGCCCCCTACTTATTATGGGATGGATCAGAAGCTAACTCAACACGTCATATTTCAATAAGTGGAATATAATCTTTTGCAAGGTCATGGGCATTAAAAACTTCAATAGGACTTATGACATTGTCAACTTTCTACTCAATATTCCAATCAATTGTTTTCTGTTCATATTCACTGTCATGTTCTTTAGCATCCAAATTCTCATTTTGAATCTGTTTACATGCTTGGATATTGCGTTGAATCTCAGAAGCATCATTAAACATTTTCTAGAAGGACTTAGGTCTTCTTTCCATCAGGAGGAAAGACAAATCTGGATGAAGAGTTGTTGTATAATGGAGCATGGCAACAACTTCAGTGGGTTGAATTTATTTGGGAAAATTGTAATAAATAATGGAAAACCTTCTACTTAATGTAGAAATAGTTTCATTTCTCTTCCTTTTTAAGGCATAGAACTTTGTAAGTTGTAGATCCAAAGATTTATTCTTGCCCCAAAACTTCAAAAAGACATTCTTCAACTCCTCCCATGAGCTAATTGTCTCTAGCTACAAGTGTTTAAACCAGTCTTTGGTATCCCCTTTCAAGGATTGAGAGAAGGCCCTCATACAAACATCAACATGATCAATCTCAAACAAATCTATAAAATGTTCAAAATCTTGGATGTTTTTTTCAACTGTGATGGCACCAAGTTCTCCATCAAACACAAGTAGGTACTTATAATGCTTTGGAGGAAAATCATGAAGGATGTGAGGTAATTTTAAGGGTCTATATCTATGTTGAATCTTGGAGGGTGTTGGATCAAGTACAAGAGGTGAGACATCAGCCTTGGTTTCATGAGGCTCATCAACTTGGTTATGGTCATCACATGGCTCAGATGGAAAATTTTGATCAAAATCAGTGACAAACTGAGGAGATATATGTACAACTTTAAGAGGAGGATATACAATTTCAATATTCTCGTGATCATCATTTGAATGTAGCAGGTAAAGAAATATTTGTTTAGCATGTTCAGGAAAGGAAAAAAGGTAATTAATAACAAAAAATATTATGTCTTGGAAAAAACTCAACTTGAGGTACTTGTTTTCTCCCATGATGTCCTTTCATACCTCTGTCAAGGGATCTCATCCTCCAGTGGAGTCTCTAGATCACATTTGCAGCTTGAGTGAAGTCACCAATAAAATCTTCAGGCTACTGAGTCTTTGGACAGTGGAGTCGCCATGAAAATTTTGAATTCTAGATTCTTGAAAATGGGGTTGCCAACTAAATGATATACAACCTTTCTGTGTCTGAATACTTTTCACCATCAGTACTCAAATCTGAACATTGTCGTTTCTCCCAGGGAATATTTCACCGTTGTTCCCCAGCAGCGGTGCCAGAATGTTAACACTCTGTAAATTTGTTCAGGTGATAGACAAACAACAGAGGTAACTGTTTTAGCCAACTTTAGAGCTGGGTACTAGTCTACTCATCTCAGAGAGGGCTCTCTTGTGTCACTTGATATTTCTTTGGAAATAAATGGCTAGGTTTAGTTTTTTTTGTGGATTTTTATAAAATTGTTGGCAAGGAAGGGGAGGGACACTTAGGGCTATGGAGTCAAAATTCTGAAATTGAATGAAAACAATGAATGGCCAGTAGAACTCTCCAGAGGATAACGGCTAAATGAGGAAATGAATCTGAGTTGTAAATTGAAATTTGCAGAGTGTAAGAGGAAAGGGAGAAAACAAGTAACTGCATCAGAGCATTAATGAAATGAATTCTGAATTAGTTATGGAGAATTTTACACAGTTTAAATTGCTTAAGCCGAGAGCATCACAAGATGAATTCTAAGCTTTTAACTATCCAATTTAAACATAAGACAGTGCAAATGGAATAAAAGAACACATGAAATACATACAATGAGAAAAGACAAAACTCATATCACTACCATTAGAATCTTTTCATAGAGACTTCAAAAGCTTCTGCATATGTATTCACTTCAGCTTCAGAAAATTACAAAGTTCTCCTACTACGAGGGCAGGCCCCTCTCCGGAAAAATCCTACTTTCTATTTTATCTTTTAGCAGTATATATAGACAAATTACATATGGAATTCAAAACGAATCATCTTCCCCAAGTTTCTAAAAATAAACATTGGTCACGGAAGGAGTAACGCACAACCACTGAACTCCTATTTTCTAGGGGACGTTATAAACCAAAAATGACATATTTGAGATTTTTACTTTGAATTCCACTTGTCTGTATCATCACAAAATTCTCTGAAACATAATAAATTTAGATTGAAATCTATTTTAGGTTAGCAATTTCTTCTTTTAAGGTGTCAAGCCAGACAGGCTGGCTTTCTCTAGTACCTTCGACCATTTTAGATTTAATCTCCTTCTGTCGTTTGCTCCTTTTCTTCTTGACAGCTTGCATGTGGCACTTATCTGCGTACCCATTGATGATTAAATCCTTCATGATAGGATTTAGTCTGATTCCTTCACCATACCCTGTTTCATCTGCTAGCTCTATGTGAAATTTTGTTGCCAATATTCATGCATCAAGCTTTTCTTTATTCCTCATCGATAATTTTGGCAGGTTATTTGAATATTCCGGTTCACTGAAGGCCACTAGATATTTCTCCCCCATTTCTGCTGGTTCACCCAGAAACAAGAGCCTATTTCTCTCACTATACAAGAATTGGACGAATGATTCGATTCGCGATTGTCCCGCTCTGGAATATAACGTCGATTACTCGAAATAGAGTAATTTCACCTATATTTTGAGTAACAATCGCCATTGAGTGCTAATCATGGGCTACTGACGAAATTCCTTACAGGGATAATGACCTATCACATTTGGCTATTCATTTCAAATGATGAGCCTTCGAATCAGTTTTTTGGTGGTGTTCACCTGGAATCACACAGACGAATAGTACTTAGACAAGTGTCTCGAGGCGATTTGACTAGCCTTCAACTTTCCTTTTCCACATGTGACCTTTGGATTTGACACACTCAATGATATTTTTACACATGAAATTAGAGTGTGATTGAGCAGTTTCGAGCTTACTCACTTTTCTCCCCGATATGCGTCTGGTGGTGCCACATGCCCTCGAAATGAAACCATGGTATTCCTATCGGCCCACTTTCAAGAGATTATCCTCTGCGCTATTTCTTGGCCTGATATGCTCCACGACTTTTGATGAGCGGTGTTCACGATCCATGACCCACTAGGCCCCATCCACTTCACACCTCTGCTAGATTTAGCCTAGTCCACTAGATGTGACCTCGTCTGCTAGTTTATCGCTCCTCTATATTGATTTAGCCTCCTGCTAAATCTTGAGACTTGGAATCTAAAAAATTGTTACAGTGATAACAGGTCAAATGAAGTTAACTATAATATAGGGGTTAAACAAGGTTTTCCTTAGTCCCTTACCCTTCTGGGTATTTATATTGACCATCTAGAAACATATTTGGAAGAAGCAGGTTATGTTGGCACTACTTTGGCCAAGATAGTCATCATCCTTCTTTTTTATGACAACAACATTGTTCTTTTTGAGAGGTGCCTCTCTGACCTTGATAAACAATTAAGAATTCTCAAAGATTTATGTTCTAGCTTTGGTATGTCAGTAAACACTAATAAGACAAAGGCTATGATTATCAAATCCAAGAACACCAATTATCCTAATTTTGTGTATGATAATAACAACTTCTAGGAGGTTAATTTGTACAAGTATCTTGGAGTTAACTTTCATCTCAAGATCAAACATAACTATATTGTTGATAAAAGGATTAATGGAGAACAAAAATCCTATTTTGGTCTTCAGAACAGCTATAAAGAAGAATATTTTTTCTTCTGAGAAAAAAGAAAGTCCTATTTGACACACTTGTTACTCCAGTTATATTATATGGATGTGAAGTTTGGGGTTGCAATATTTCTAGAGAAACTTGGAGGAAAATCGAGCTAAACTAGAATTGTTTATAATCTATAATCTTAAAACTAAAGTAATATACTATATCTAATCCTCCTCTTGGAGGTTTAGCTACCTCCCATTGAGAGCAAGGCTATGATTAGGTACTTAATGTACAAGCACAAGATAATTGGCATGATAGAATTTCTTCAAAATCCAATTGAAGTCACTTGAATCTTAAGAGAGGGTGGCATAAAGATGTTGATTCTTGGTTAAACCATTGGAGAATAGACAGGGAGACAACTCTACAAAATGTTAATACCATTAAAACAACTATTACAACTAAATTTAAAGAGAAATTATGGTGCAACAAAGAGATAGAGAATAAGAGAAATTTAAAGTACTATAAAGAGATCATTAACCCCAAATTAGAAGATTAAAAGTATATTTCTACCATAGCTAGCTTAAAGAAGAAAATTAGCATTGCTAAAATAAGAACAAAATCTCATGACTGTCATAGTGAAACCGGGCATCAGATAAAACCTAAAACACCATGGGTGTTGATTTTTGTAGCTTCGATAGGTATTCCCACAAGAGGCCAAGCTGTCAGACATGTGGGAAGCTTTGTTGGCACCAAGTTAGCCTTTTGCTTTAGTGAAATCGACCTTGGGATGAGGCTAGGGCTTCATGGGTTTGGTGATGGGCTTTGTGGATTTGTGTTGGTGCTTCACACCCACAAAGAAAACCTAATTTGATGTTGAATTGTGGATGGGCTTGTATGTTGACCCCTAGGACTTGTATATAAAGGAAAGAGGTCATTGTGAAATTTGCACATTGTGGAAGGATGGAGTTAGCATAAGTGAGTTTACACTTGTGCTAGGAGGCTTGGTGATTTCATCAAAGGGAAAAGTTTGCGAGGTGGAAAATCTGGCCCAAGAGAAAGGAATTTGTAGAGATCGAAGTGTACAGAAGTGTTCGTACAATTTTTTTGTACCTATACGTGGTTTGTAGTGGGACAAAGCGTGTCTATACACGGTTTGCAAGAGGGTGAATCATGTATGTACATGGTTTGACAGTAAGGTGAATTGTGGATCAACATTTGAGAAGGAGTAGGTATGTACATGCTGACACTGATAGGCGACGTCAACAGGCCATACAGGTGATCTACAATATATTTGTGGGTAGAGGAGATTTCCAGGATATTTGTTGAGGTTTGATTTTCTTATTTGTATGGTTATTGGAGGACAAGGTTGTCCTCATATTTTGTGATATTGTATTGGTTGAGAGGACTAGTTTTGTCCTCAGTTTTGGTGATTTTGACAGGACTGGTTTTGTCCTCAGGTTTGGAGAATTGGATAAATTTACAGAACAAAAATTGTGTGTCTCTTATGTATTGATGATTCATCTATGATCTTTGTGTTTCCACTGCATATATTTTCAGTCAATAATTTTCAGTGTAAAAATTTTCAGTGATAACAACTAGGATTTTACTGTTAAGTTCACTAGGAAGCAATTTTCAGATCTGAAAATTAGTCACATAGAGTTGCATGTGAAAATTGACATGGTATCATAGCTTGGGATATGAGGAGAAGGGGATCATCTTTGAGAGACATAGTTGCGATAGGTGCTTGCAGAATTTTGTTTATGTTCAGGAAGGTCACAGGTGATAGCTTTGAGAGGGAGCTACAATGCTATTGCAGGTGGCATCAAGTTAGATGTGTTGACATATTGCAACCAATTTCCCACGATTTTGTGGATTGTAGTAGATTTAGTGGCTCCTTTAAATCAGTTTGTTGTTGAAACAAATCACCAAATTTTTGGATCCACATTAATGTAATCAGTTCTATGTAATTGTTTGAGAGCTGCTAAAAATGCATGTATGCCCATAGAGGCTTGGGAGGTTGAGTGTGTGTAAACCTGGTTTGGTTGATGTAATATCTCCCTTTAATGATCAATAAACCGAATATCATTGTCCCGTGGATGTTTCCCTATATAGGGTTTTACCACGTAAAATCGTTGTGTTAAATTTGTGTGATTGCATCTTGTTCAATATTTTCAATTAAATAAATCTGGTTTTTTTTATGTTTTCATTGCTAAACAAGTGGTATTAGAGCAGGTGCAATAGGTGAGCCAAGAGAGTCGAGAATATCTTTGTGATTTCAAGAACCTTTGGGCGATATTTAGCTTTTGAAGTCGAGGAGCATCATTTTTTACTTGGACGCTCCCTGAGGAGTGTTGGAGGAGCATCCCCCGCTCCCTGACTTGAGAAACTATATTTTCCGCATCCAGACGCTCCTAGTGCAAGACCTGGGAAGCGTCACAAAAAGGACATGCCCTGTACATGAAGAAAGGAGCATCTCAATTTGGAAAGATGTGATATTTTCACGGGGAGAGGGGTGTCCAGACGCATGCCTATCAGCTAGGGTGGAGCATCATCCAATCAACACACGAGGTATAAGGTTTAAAAGATCTCCTTTTCATTTTGCACGAGGGAGTGATGTAAAGGATATCCTCTTTACTATGCACATGAAAATTGACTTCATAAAGTGGAGGATGTTTTAATATTATTTGTAAAAGGTGGATATTTTTTTTTAATAAAGGTTTTGATTTTTTTGAAAAACCTTTTAACTTATAACTTTTGGGTTCAATAGTGAACTATAAGATTATTCCTCCATTTTTAAAAGCTCATTTTATTGGCAATGGTATTGGGAGATTTGTGTTAATGAAAAAGGTCCAGAGTTTGAAATTTGAGATTGAGAAATTCAATGGAAAGAACAATTTCAAATTGTTGAAGGTCAAGATGCAGGATCTACTGGTGCAACAAGAGTTGCAAAAGGTGTTGGTGAGAAGGACAAAGAAACAAACAACCATGAAAAATGAGGAGTGGGAATATTTGGAGGCAAAAGAAATAAGTACCATTCGTCTATGTCTGGCAGATGAATTTCTATTTAATATCGTAGGAGAGGATACAACAATAGGCTTATGGAGCAAGATGGAAAATGTGTATATGACGAAGTCCTTGCCGAGCATAATCTTCTTGAAGAAGAAATTATACAGTTTGCGAATGAAAGAAGGTATGAGAGTTGTTGACCATTTAAATACCTTTAATACCCTTATAGTTCAATTGACTATTATGGAAGTTAAACTCGAAGATGAAGATAAGGCTATTACACTATTGTGTTCATTGCCTGAGTTAGTTTAGTCACCTCTATTAGCTTTAGCTCAATAGATGTTTTAGATTATGACTCTATTGTGGGAGCTTTGTTGGATGAGGAGACGAGGAGAAAATCTAGTCAAGAAACCTCAACTTCAAAGGTGATAGTGATTAGAGGTCGTCCCAAAGAGAAAAATCGGAGAAGTTTTTCATGATCTAAGTCAAGAGGCAGAAAGGGTATAGAAAAATGTTGGTATTGTGGAAAAACATGGTATCTCAAGAAAGATTGTTGGAAAAGAAAATAATCTGAGGAGAACTCTATGAAAGAAGAAAATTTGTCTACAACAAATTCATGTATGAATGCTGAAGTTTTTCTAGTAGCTTACAGTATCAGGAAGAATGGCAATTAGATTTAGGTGCCTCCCATCATATGTGCTCACATAGAAACTGGTTTATTTCTTATCAATCTGTTGATGAGGGCATAGTGTTTATGGGAAATGGTATTCCCTGTAAAACTATTGGGATTAGCAGTATTAGAATCAGGATGTTCAATGGTATTGTTAGAGAATTAACGGATGTTAGATATGTACCTGAGCTTAATTTAAATTTGATTTCATTAGGGGTTTTGTATTTTGGTGGGTATAAGTATACAGGTCAAGGTGGAGCACTCAAAGTGACGAAAGTCAGTTTAGTAGTGATGATGGAAATAAAGTTTGATAACCTTTATACACTGGAAGGTAGTACTGAAGTGGCATCTGAAGTAACAGATGTATCTTCTTGTTTATGGCAGAAGCAACAAGGTCATATACACAAGAAATAATTGCAGGTACTGGTAAGTTGTAAATCACTTCCAGACTTAGAATATTTGTTTTTGAATTCCTACTTGTTTTATATCTCTGCTAGTTATGATGATGCTGTAAAGGGATGTAATGTGTGGGATCCTACTACCCACAAGATCGTTATTAGCAAATATTGAACAACCAGAAGGTTTAGTTGAAAATCACAATGGTAGATTTATTTGCATGCTAGAGGATTCATTGTATGGCCTAATGGTACCCAAGCAACTATACAAGAGGTTTGACTCCTTCACAGTGAACCAAAATTTTTCAAGGGGTAAGTATGACTATACTGTTAATAGAACATTCACTATCCTGAAGTTATTTACTGATGATATGCTTTTTACAAGCTGAAGCATGGTTGAGATCAGTGAGATAAAGGCTCAGTTGGACAAGACATTTCAGATGAAGGATCAAGGAGTAGAAAAACAAATTTTGAGCATAGAAGTACACAGATATGGTATACGTGGTAAGTTGTGGTTATCACAGAAGAAATTGACACTGATGAAGTTCAGTATGAATGTTTTGGAACCTGTTAATATCCATGTTTCTTTCCAATATAAGTTTTCTTCAAGTTTTTGTCCAGGTAATTCTTCATCAGGCTGAAGAGTTGTACATTGTCGATGTATGACGATGTATGAGACATTTGACCCAGGAAGATAAGGACACTTGCAGAAATAAGTTGCGGTGGTCTGGAGTGGACTAGGCTGAGTGTCCATCTACAGCTTGAGACTATTCAGAGAGAGGACATAGGATTGGTTGTAGCATGTGCGTAGACACTGAGAGGTCTTCCCAGGTCTTCAGAATCATTTATGCAGGGGATCTATGCATGAGAGACGTTGCCAGGGTTTGACAGACTATGGACTGATTCTATCCAGAAGGAGACTCAATTAGAGTCCAGGGATGACTTGGATGATGGACTTGGGCAGGCGTTCATTGGATGGCCATAACCTAGGTAAGAAAGATGCTTTCCTTGAGAGGCATGCATGGTTCTTATGATGTGGGATCCATCGACACATGCCAGGGGAACATGCTTTGTTCGTGAGATTCACAGTGTCTGACTCAAGTATGTACAAGGAGATTGGTAGGTAAATTAGGCATGTAGTATAGGGATCTGGAGCAGTGATATTCCAGATAGAGTCAGGGGGTGTGTTGCAAGTGGAAAATGTGTTATGGGTGCCATAAGTGTAATGTTAGCCTCAGGGATTGAGGAGTAGGGCTATGTAGTGTTGTTCCAGGATGGAAATGTATTGTTTGTTCCCAAATGATCTAGCTTCATATCAACGATGGTTCTTGGATTTAGAAAGGGAAACCTATATAGGCTAAGGGTCCATCCTATGTGTGTTATGGATAACAGTGGCAGAGAGACAAATGAGGAGGAGCACGTGTCTCCACCAGTGGTGAAGAAGGTGAGACCAGCTGTTGAAATGGACACTTGACACTCAGAGGGGGGGGTGAATCAATGTCACAAAACTTTGGACAATTTTCCACTTTTCATAAATTAACTAAACAATATATATTTATTTCATTTTATCAACCAATATATAAAAGAATAAATATTTTATTTATTTATTTAACTTGAATAAATACATAAGATCAATCTTTGAATATCTTCAACTTCAAGAAACTATGAGAGACCCAAATATTTGTTACAAGACCTAGCTTTTAGTTCTCAAATCCAACTAAGAAATGAGGAATCCAATCCTCATAACAAGTCCCAGCTTGTTGATCTCAGATCCAACTGAGATATGAGGAATCCAATCCTCATACAAGACCCAACTTGTAAACAAGCACCAACCTGATAGAATGAACCTTCATTCAATCCATTATATATAAATATATATACTTCAACAAATTCAACTACACCTTCTTCTCACCATTTTTTCTTGTTTATATAGTCTTCCAACTAGTGTGAATTTGAATCATTGTGTCTTTTGATATTTGAACCATTGTACCTTTTCATTTAAATGATAATATTAAACTTTAAATAATATCATTTTTCCTTTTATCCTTTATTCATAATGCTCATGATTTAACTCTCTTAATCATGACTGTGTGTCGGTTCTTTTGTCTTCATGACTTCATCACAGACATGGATCGACTCATTATATCGTACTCATGCCTCTGCTGCATTTTCATTTCACCAACAGATCACATTTGATCTTTTATCGATTCTCTGTATTTGTTCTAGTGTTAATTCTTTGTCGAATTAAATCTGTATGAGGCACTTCCTTCAAACCATTTTCATATGACCATAGGTGAAAAACCATGGGCTTATTGATTTAAACGTTGCATCTTATTTTTCCCTTTGTTTATTTATTCCATACGACTGTAGGTGGTGACCAAGCAATCAGATAAATAAGTTCTTGATCACTTGTCAAGATTGACGGTCACATTTTAATCTCACGATGAGATGGACTATTGTCGTTACTTCGGGACTTCATCCTTCACGACTTCCATCCTCTTTACAAATATATCGAATAAAATACATGTGTCCATAATATTCAATGGTTGAGAACGTTCTCCGAAGTAGATCAATGGTTAGCGTCACTTCATGGTTTACGCTTATTCTATCCTTCCACTGTACTTGATCAATGGTTGATAACGCTCCCGAATTAGATCAATAGTTAGCGCTAACTTCAACCTTTGGCACTTCGGGTGATTTCTCCTTTAGAGTCCTTCAATCTTCTGGAGTTCATTTCACCGAAGTAGATTGGAAGGTTGAATTTTATTTTCACGATGAACGGTTCTTGTTCATTTTGGAACTTCGGGACTTTGAGTATTTACTAGTGGTGAAACTCTTGAAGTACAAAATCCTGGAGTGACATAACTTGCTGATGTCACTTGTTGATGTGGCAGTGACTAAGTGGATGCCACATGTCACTTATATTCATGACTTACGCATACCTAAAATGCCAAATGCACTTTCACACTTGTGATCATATAATTGCACCATGTGTTCTTGCTGACGTAGTCTTGCTGACATGGATCTCCTCATGTGGCACATGTTCTTTTCCTAGATCTAACAGTTGTCCTAAATCCAGAAATGTATCTCAGATCGACGACTGAGAGTGACTTCAGAACTTTGGCCTTTGGGTGAACTCATATGTTCTGAATCCTTTTTTGCCGAAGTGGTCAACACCGAAGTTGACCATTATTTTGATCCAACGACCATCATGTATTTTCCAGATCCGATATTCCTCATTTAACCTGAAAAAGATTAACTCAATCCAACGCCTATCGAGAATTTGGGTATTTGGGATCTCAAGCCTTTTTCCTTGCTTATCCTATCTTTCTACTTTCCTTGATCCAATGGTCGAGATATTTCCTGAAGTGTTCCTTAGATCAGACGGCTTGCATCTACTCTAGGACACTTTGTGGCTTACTCTGTCCTTCCACTAAACTTGATCCAACGGTCGGGATACTTCCCGAAGTGTTCCTCAGATCGGACAACTCATGTCCACTTCGGGACTTCTGCCTTCGGGTAATCTGACTTGTTCTCAACCCTTTTCTTCCGAAATGGTCAGTGTCGAAGTTGACCACTACTACCTTGGCATTCTCTAAATAGATCAACGGTCGAGGGGATTTCCAGATCCGACAATTGACGTTCACTTCAGGACTTCGGGGCTTTAACCTTCATCTTTTCTTATCCTATCCTTCCACTCAACTTGATCCAACGGTTGAGAATTCTCCTGGAGTATATCAATGATTAGATATGATTGTAGAGTCCCAACTAGCATGGCGTTTAAAACTATCGTCGAGCTTTGCAATGGAAACTGCTCGTTTGTAGTGAAACTGATGCCAACCGTAGATCTATTGGTGGGTGATGATCGACGGTCTAGACTAATTGTGGGATTCGAATTAATGCATTGTTTAATTCTCCCTTCGTGCTCCACAATCAATCCCTACCCTTGATCTGGTGCTTGCATATCCAACGGTCACAACTTGATCTGATCGTTGACCAGTCCTCCAACGGTCCTTCTCTTTTTAACTCCCATATCTAACGGTCCTGGTTTGTCCCATGAGGATTTCAATCCTGATGGAATTTCTACAATGTGCTCTTCCTTCTAAGCTTTCATCTCTGCATATTGTCTGACATTTTCATTCTTTTCATAATGCTTGACATTTTCATTCTCTACTAACTGTTATATTGTTGACATCAATGAAAATTTCACCAATGATAACTCATCAAATATAATTCATCATAACAACTTATCATCACATCACAATGACATCGACTGTTGACATCAATGACAATATGTCCAACAATATCCCCCTTTATCATTGAGGGAAACACACTAGCTTCATATACAAACTCCCCCTGTGATGATGCTTTTCTCTATGAAGCTACTCTCCCCCTTTGACATCAATGGAAAAGGGTTGCTCCCCTTATGATCAACCTCTGTCTGTCTGCATTTTTTTGACCAAAATATGAACTTGGGTAACTCCCCCTGCATTCATGCTTTGCCTACCATGATTGAATGACTCCCCCTGTCAATATGCTCTCTCTGCCTCTGACTACTCTCCCCCTTTGTTTCTAAAAGGGTAGTTTTTTCTGACAAGGTCTCTTCTCCTGTTAATTTTAAAAACTCTTGGCATAATCCTTTGATTTTGTAGAACCCAATTTAAACTTCTTTTTGTATTTTCTTTCTTTGGCTAACAAATTATGACTTCATCAGAATTTGATATTGTCCCATATTCTTCTATAGGCACTTCCTTTTCTTGGGCTTGATTTATTTCATATTGAATTTCACATTCTTTATTAGGACCTTCACCCATCATGTTCTTATTATTAATTTCTTCATTTTCAGGTGTAATATCATCTTTCTTGCTTTCTCCTTCAGATTTTCTTCTCCATATCTTTCTATGAGATATTCTATTTTTTGGATTTTCTCTTTCTAATTGTGTTTTTGGAGATTTGTCATCTTCTTTCTTCTTCCAACTTTTATTAGTTTTTTTCATTGACTTGAATGACTTATTTGAGGATTGACTTTTTGAACTCCTGCAGCTTTGGTATTTGTGCCCAAACCTATCACAATTGTAACATCTCATTGTATGACAAAATTTTGTTGTGTGCCCAACAAAATTACATCTCCAACATCTAATTGAGTTTTTGGATTTTCTTGTATATCCTTCCTCTAGTTTCTTGTAGTCCATTGCTTTATGGCCAAAGCTATGAAAAAAAAAGCAATAGCCATTGAAGGTGTTTCCATTCTTGATTTTATTTTGGCTTGAGAAATCTATCATTTGATTATCTTCTTCCTTTTTACTTCTATAGCTTCCTTCCGTAACAAAGTTCATGACTTGTAATTTCTTTGTAATTGCACCTTTTCCTTTTGAGAAGGATGATCCTTTCTCATGTTTGTAAATGGTGATCCATTTCTTATTGTCTTCTTTCTTATTGTATCCAAGACCATTTTTGTCATCAAATAATCTTTGTCACTTCCAAATCTTATCTAGGATAGCTGAGCTATTCTAGAAATTGACAATATTATTTTTCTTTTCATTCATCTTTTTGAGATTGACTATTTCTAACTTCAATATTTGACATATTTTTTCTTTTTTAGTCAACTGAATCTTCAGGGCTTCTTCCACTTCTTTAGCATGTTCAAGTTGAGTCTTTAGATTGATGATTATTTCTTCTATCTCATCCAAGACTTCTTTGCATTTAAAAGTTTTGCCATATGTGTTCAATTCTTCCATATCTTTTGTTAGATCAGAAACTTTAGTTTTCAATATTTTGGTTTCTTCCTCGTATTCTAGTTGAATCCTTTTGAGGTTGATGGATTCTAATTCAAACATTTGGAATGATTCTTCCTTTTTAGTTATTTGGTTCTTTTGGGCTTCTTCCTTTTTCTTAGCTTCTTCAATTTGAGTCATTAGATCTACATTAGTACTTTCATTTATCATTTTGAAATTGATGATTTCCAATTCCAACATGTGGTAAGAATTTTCTTTCCTTGTTAAATGGATCTTTAGGTCTTCTTCACTTTCTTTAATTTCCTCAAGTTGAGTGTTTAGACTGTTAAATAATTCTTCTAATTCTTGTAGTAATTTTTTTCTTTTACTGTCATGTGTCTTTAATTCTTCCATCTCTTCTATTAGATTAGTAACTTTGGTTTTCAATCTTTTTATCTCTTCTTCTTTGTTTTATAGTTGAAACTTTTGTTCATGCTCTTCATGGTTAGATTGATCTAATTGTTGAAGTTTCTCCAACTCTTAAAAAGTGCACACAACTCTGTATTCAAGATGGTCAAGAACATTCACAGGAACTTTAATATACATATAATTTCCTGGTTGCATACGAATCTCATATATTGCAACTGTAACATCAGTCTTAAGATTATGTAATTTATCTTTAGTGATTACTGAGGTATGCCTCAATTCCTATATTTCATTCTGATTATGAATATTTTTCTTTGTATTATGTTTTTCAAATTGATTGGAATTCTCCTTTTCTTTATCTTGTTCCTTATATTGATTAGAATTTGTTTCTTCTTGTGTTTCATTCTGATAAAATTTTTCTAGTTGGAGCCATATTTCTTTAGCAAATTTGTAGTGCCTCATCTTTTCTTTGACTTGGTCTGACAATCCATCCTATATTGCTTTTAAGGCTACTGTATTGTTTCTCCTTGCCTCCTTTGCAGATTTGGTTTTTCTCTTTGAATTATTTAAGTGTCAGGGCTTACTTACTACCGAATCCCAAACTCCAGATCCTCTTGACTTCAGATATCTTTTCGTATTTTCTCTCCATGATAAATAATCTGTTCCATCAAATAAGGGAGCTTCATTTGTGGAGATAACAATTTGTCTACCCATTTCTTCTGAATCTACCTTCAGTGTTTAAACTATGCTAAAGACACCCGCTCTGATACCAATTGTTGAAATTGACACTTGACACTGAGAGGGGGGGGTGAATCAGTGTCACAAAACTTTGGACAATTTTCCACTTTTCATAAATTAACTGAACAACATATATTTATTTCATTTTCTTAACCAATATATAAAAGAATAAATATTTTATTTATTTATTTAACTTGAATGAATACATAAGATCAATCTTTGAATATCTTCAACTTCAAGCAACTATGAGAGACCCAACTCTCTGTTACAAGACCTAGCTTGTAGTTCTCAGATCCAATTGAGAAATGAGGAATCCAATCCTCATAACAAGTCCCATCTTGTTGATCTCAGATCCAACTAAGATGTGAGGAATCCAATCCTCATAAAAGACCCAAATTGTAAACATGCACCAACCTGATAGAATGAACCTTCATTCAATCCATTATATATAAATATATATACTTCAACAAATTCAACTACACCTTCTTCTCACCATTTTTCCTTGTTTATATAGTCTTCCAACTGGTGTGAATTTGAATCATTGTGTCTTTTGATATTTGAACAATTGTACCTTTTCATTTAAATGATAATATTAAACTTTAAATAATATCATTTTTCCTTTTATCCTTTATTCATAATGCTCATGATTTAACTCTCTTAATCATGACTGTGTGTCGGTTCTTTTGTGTTCATGAGTTGATCACAAACATGGATCGACTCATTATATCGTACTCATGCTTCTGTTGCATTTTCATTTCACCAACATATCATATTTGATATTTTATCGATTCTTTGTATTTGTTCTAGTGTTAATTCTCTGTCAAATTAAATCTATATGAGGCGCTTCCTTCAAACTATTTTCATATGACCATAGGTGCAAAACCATGGGCTTATTGATTTAAGTGATGCCTCTCCTTTTTCCTTTTGTTTCTTTATTCCATACAACTGTAGGTGGTGACCATGTGCTAAGCTAAATAAGTGCTTGATCACTTGTCAAGATCAACGGTCATGTTTTAATCACACGATGATATGGATGATTTTTGTTACTTCGGGACATTGTTCTTCACGACTTCCAACCTCTTTACAAATCTCTCGAATAAAAGATGCTTGTCCATAATTTTCAATGGTTGAGAACGTTCTTCGAAGTAGATCAATGGTTAGCGTCACTTCATGGTTTACGCTTATTCTATCCTTCCACTGTACTTGATCAATGGTCGATAACGATCCCGAATTAGATCAATGGTTAGTGTTAACTTCGACCTTCGACACTTCAGGTGATTTCTCCTTCATAGTCCTTCAATCTTTCGGAGTTCATTTCACCGAATTAGATCAGACAGTTGGATTTTATTTGCACGATGAATGGTTCTCGTTCATATCGAAACTTCAGGACTTTGGGTATTTGGTGGTGGTGAAACTCCTGAAGTACAAACTCCCAGAGTGATGTAACTTGTTGATGTGGCACTGACTGAGTGGCTACCACATGTCACTTAGATTCATGACTTACACATACCTGAAATGCCAACTACACTTTGACACTTGTCATCATCTGATTGCGCCATGTGTCCTTGCTGACATGGATCTCCTCATGTGGCACATGTTCTTCTCTTGGATCTAACAGTTGTCCTAACTCTCGAAATGTATCTCAGATTGATGACTGAGAGTGACTTCAGAACTTTGGCCTTCAAGTGAACTCATATGTTCTGAATCCTTTTTCACCAAAGTGGTCAGCACTGAAGTTGACCATTATTCTGATCCAATGACCATCATGTATTGTCCAGATCTGATGGTCCTCATTTAACCCAAAAAATATTAACTCAATAAAACAACTATCAGGAATTCAGGTATTCGGGGTCTAAGGCCTTTTGCCTTGCTTATCCTATCCTTCTACTTTCCTTGATCCAATGGTCGGGATATTTCCCGAAGTGTTCCTTAGATCAAAAGGCTTGTGTCTACTTCGGGACACTTTATGTCTTACCCTTTCCTTCCACTAAAATTGATCCAATGGTTGGAATACTTCCTGAAGTGTTCCTCATATCGAACGACTCATGTCCACTTTGGGACTTTGGCCTTCGGGTAATCTTACTTGTTCTCAACCCTTTTCTTCCAAAGTGGTCAACGTCGTAGTTGACCACTTCAACCTTGGCGCACTATAAATATATCAATGGTCAAGGGGTTTTCCAGATCTGACGATTGATGTTCACTTCGAGACTTCGAGGCTCTAGCCTTCGTCTTTGCTTATCCTATTCTTCCACTCAAATTGATCCAATGGTTGAGAATGCTCTCAGAGTATATCGATGATCAACGATGATTGCAGGGTCCCAACTAGCACAACGTTTAAAACTATTATTGAGCTCCACAATGGAAACTGCTCGTTGGTAGTGAAATTGATGCCAACCGTAGATCTATCAGTGGGTGACGATCGATGGTCTAGAATAATTGCAGGATTGGAATTAATGCATTGTTTAATTCTCCCTTCGCACTCCACAATAAATCCCTTCCCTTGATATAGCGCTTGCATATCCAACGGTCACGACTTGATCTGATCGTTGACCGGTCCTCCAATGGTCCTTCTCTTTGTAACTCCCAGATCTGCGGTCCTGGTTTGTCCCGTGAGGATTTCGATCCCGATGGAATTTCTACGATGTGCTCTTCCTTCTGAGCTTTGATCTCTGCATACCGTCTAACATTTTCATTCTCTTCATATTGTTTGACATTGTCATTCTCTACTAAATTTTATATTGTTGACATCAATGACAATTTCATTAATGATAACTCATCAATGAAAATTCATCATAACAACTTATCATCACATCACAATGACATCGACTGTTGACATCAATGAAAACATATAAATGAAAATATGTCCAACACCACCAACATCACAAATTAAGAGGGAGAAGGTAGCTCCACCAGTGATGAGGTAGCCCCATCAGTAGTGCCATCTCAGAGGGAGCCAAAGTTCAGATGGAGTCAACCCTAAAGATCCAGTGGGGAGGATCAACCTCCCAGTACACTTCAAAGGAGATTAGATTTCAGAGGAGGTCAAAAGGTTCATAGGGAGTAGATGGCCTTGGAGATTGTATAGACTTAGAGGGAGCCCAATCTCAGAGAGAGTCAGTTGGCTCAGAGGGAGAGTCAACCATTTAGAGGGAGTTCCCACTCAGGTTTAGGTGGGAGAGAGGCATCTTCCAAGACTGACAAATAGGTTTCATGAGTTGAGGAGGCCAAACAAGAGGTTCAGAGGCAAGAGGCTTCTAGGAAATGTGTTCCTTCCATGGAGGATTCATTTGTTTCAGTAGGTTTTTCTATAGTGATAGAGGAAGTAGCCAGACAAGAAGACTAGGAAGTAGGATTTTCTTCAATCATAGAGGGAGCAACCATTGAGGCAAATTGTATAGTAGGATTTGCCTTTGTGATCGAGGATGCATCCAATCAAGAGGATTGGACTGAAAATGAGGTAAGAGATCCATTTTCTATGGTGACAGAGGGAGCAACCATTTTGGAGGATTGGAGTGAAAATGAGGTAGGAGACCCAGTTGCTACGGTGACAGGGCGGGCAACCAGTCTAAAGGATTGGAGTGCAGATGAGGTAGTAGACCTAGTATGGAAAATAGAGCTACTTCTAGTACTGGAGGTACATCCAGATAATGGTGGATGGGATACCTCCCTTGCTAAGAGGGAGTGTAGATTTTTGTACCTTTGAGAGATATTCCCACAAGAGGTCAAGGTGTCAGGCATGTGGGAGTCTTCGTTGGAACCAGATTAGTGTTTTGTTTCAGTGAAATTAGACTTGGGATGAGGCTAGGGATTCATAGGTTTGGTGATGGGATTTGTGGGATTGTGTTGGGGCTTCACACCCACAAATAAATCCTAATTTGATGTTGACTTGTGGAGGGGATTCTATGTTGACCCCTAGGACTTGTGTATAAAGGAGAGAGGTCATTGTGACATTTGCACATTGTGGAAGAACAGAGTTAGCCTAAGTGATTCTATGTTAAGAACCAAACATCAATATAGCATAGAAAAACCTCAGGAAAAGTACTCAATGCCTTGAAAAAGAGATAATTTCAGATAATAAGCCTCTTCGAGGGGGCAACCTCCTTTTACCCCACTTAAATGTTCAAGTACAAG
>ML796485.1:459269-469457 GCA_009831015.1 Picea engelmannii | reverse complement strand
TTTTTTTTTTTTTTTTTTCTGAAACTCAATGAAAAGTGTCCCAATACCTGATCAAATTCCTTCCATATAACTCCGGAACCACCCAAAATGGTTTTTGGTATAAAGAAACTGATAAAAGGGTCCAAAAGGGTGACAAAAAGAGGTCAAAAAGTCTATAAATAGAAGTTGGCAGCTCATTATCACCATTGCTGATTTGGAAATTGACTCTGGAGCCAAAAGACCCCCTTTGCCAGATATCGCGATTCTTGGAGCTACAGTGGACCAAACGAACTTCTGCTCGGACCAAGTAAGTACAAACTCCCCCATCTTGCATTTCAATACTTGTTTTGTGGTTTTTGGGCGCGTTTTAGGGGTGGACGTCGCCCTTCAAAGGGTCAGCCCTAGTAACATGTGGGCTGTCCAGGGACAGCCCACGGGTACCCGCATGCTGGCTCAAGCCAGAGCACGGGTACCCGCGACTGTCGCCTCGACAGCCTGCGGGCTACCCCCCCGCACAACTTAAAAATGGTATTGCAAGATCTAACCCCCCTTTTGACTTGTGATTTTTGCAGGATGTATGTGCATTGGAGAGAGAGGGAGCATGAGGCTACTAATGAGGCAGCAGCTGCAAATCCGAATGTGATGGCCGCGCTGACGCAGTGTGGCTTGGTGAAGTTTTTTCTATGTCCATTCATGCGTGCTCAACCAAGGCTGCTGAATGCCCTGGTTGACTACTGGTACCTTGATGCTGAGGCATTCATGATAGAGGGGCAATCCTTGGTGCCCACCACCGAGGATATCTATTTTTTGACGGGCCTCTCGAGGAGAGGGGAACCCGTTAACTTTCAGACTTTTCCTGCGGGGCCGAGAAAAGTCTCGGAGTTGATAGCAGAATACTGTGTGGCTGGGACCAACCAGGCAACCTCTTCAGTACCGGTTGGTAGTATCATCAGCCCTGTTCTTCAGACTATCCTATCATTGATTGGGCGGATTACCGGCTCTGCGGCCATACATCAGGCGTCACATGCACAGATGAACTGTGCAGTCCAGTGCATGAATGCACAAATATATGACTGGAGTACCACACTGCTGGAGAACATGAAGAGGTAGTTGAATGACTGCCGTCAGCGGATGCACAGGAACTTCGGGTTCGGGACTATCCTGTGTTCCTTTTTCTTCGATAGAGTTCCATGCTTCAGTCCTCGGATGATAGTACGAGGACATCTAGCGACGTTCCCGGTAGTATGTAGATGGGAAACATTACTGCCACGACAGGGTGGTGGAAGGACCGTGGAGGCCTTCAATGACGAATTCTTTGCTTGGTTGTCGTGGCAGATCCCCTCTATCGAGGACTACCCATATGCGGGAATCGATTTTTCCAGAGATCCATCTATACCAGTGCCACCTGGCGAGGAGCGAGGGGAGATAGGTAAGTCTCCTCCTGTATAGTTTTTTTGTTTGCATATATAATTTTTATGTCTTTTTTTTATATATATATCATGTTTTTGGATAACGGAGTTTCTGATGGGTGAACTTTGTGTTGCTTGCAGATGTTGTACCCATGCGGCCTACCGCTTTTGCACGGAACAGGCACCGCCCACGGCTAGAGGCCGCAGCTGCCGCCGCCAGGGGAGCAGCAGTAGCAGGGAACCCTCCAGTAGGAGAGGTTGAGAGGGCTCTTAGGCGGATTGAGCAAAACTTCACTGAGCTCACCTGCACAGTGCCCATGATCGAGATAGAGGACTTGCCACCCTCCATGCAGACTCATATGGTGGGGTTACCTCGGACCTGGGTCCAATTATTTAGGCATTTGGGTCGGGCTGTATATGACTATAACAGGGCCCACAGGCCCTAAGCTGACTTGTAAACTTTTTATGTGCCTCGAGCACTTATATGTATATATTTTTTGAGGGCATAAGCCCTAGTGACTCGTTATGGCTCCCACTTTTTGAGGCGTTTGCGCCCATCCATGTACTCTGAGGATTTTCCGATGTATATATATGGTTTTTATTTATTTTATGTGTCTTTATGGATTATGTGTATAAAAATGTATTTACATGTGTTTGATCATGATCTTCTTTATGTGTGAGCAAGATGCCAATCTAAAATGTGATTAGCTAGAGTATCTGTGATTTGATTTAGACTCCTAGGAACATGAAAATATGTGATATAATCAAATTTGCGTTCCAAGAGATGTACCCTAAGGAATTGTCGGTGTAAAGTAGGATCGTGCACACGGTATATTCTGTTTAGCTGCGACACGACCAGTTGAGTGTCTAGATAGACCCGGAGATGAGAGATACCCAATGACAAAGTGTCACGAAGCAACTCGATAACTGCGCTATACTCAGCAACATTGTTTGTGGTGTCACCTAAGCATATTCCCCCGGAAGATAACAACTGACTCTGTGGCGTAAAGATTACCCAAGATTCGGAGGCAAGCCTCCGCATGTGTTGACTAGCCCCGTCCGCGTACCCAATGAACACCTCGGACTCACTTGACATCTGCCATAGTGACGAAAGATAACATTAATGACATGTCCATGACACGTTTTTCAAAAGAAACTAAAGAAAGTAATAGCACAAAGACTATACATATGTTACAAAAAGTTACCCAAAGTGACGATGCTATGAGTAATACTTCTTGAGGTAGAGCCCATTTCTAGGCTCTGGTCAATTAATGGAGTTGGATAATTGTCTTTTGGACACGCCTTGTTCAAATCACGAAAATCGGTACAGACATGAATCGTGCCTTGTTTTTTATCGACTGGCATGGGATTTGACACCCATTGAGTCAAGTGAATAGGGTATATGAATCCTGCCTTAAGCAATTTCTCAACCTCAGCCTTGATGGATGTTGCTTTCCTAGGATTAACTGGATGAAGTTTCTGTCGAATAGGCTTAGCGTCCGGATACGTAGTGATCTCATGTTCACTGATTTTCGGATCGATGCCTGGAATTTCCTCGTAAGACCAAGCAAAAACATCGCGAAATTCTTTAAAAAGATCCGTGTAAATCTGAATCTCTTCGGGGGAGCAATCCGCTCCAACGAAGACATTCTCCACGATGCCGGGGTTTCGAGAGATATTGATAGGTATCATGGCAGCGATAGTCGCCATGTTTCCCTCAGCATAAATATCATGTGTAGCCAACAGGTTAATGGGACAAGGCTGATCTCCCGTCATGGTGATAGTGAATGCTCCCGCCTCGATTCGGTGTAACTCTGGAAGGAAGTATGATCTATGATGAAGATCTTCCCAGGGTTTGTCCGGACCAGTCATTGCTTCGATTATGGCTTCGTCAGAAGGCAAGACTAAGTCTAACGAATCGGTATTGACAAGAGAATCCTGAGCCCAAATAGGCTCCAGTAACGGATCCAACTCTTGTGCGGGAGTCAGATCAGGAGTAGCTGAAGTTTGTTGAACCAGAGAGTACGCTACTTCAGCGGTCGACAAGGGCGTAGACATGCCACATGCCCTGTCGCATCCATCGTGTCTGATGGGGAAGGAAGAGTCCACGGATCCTGAAAGTAAGTCGTGCGGAACGACGAAACATGGAAAATCTCAGCCTTGTGGTGAGTCGATATAAACTTGACATCGCCTTGAGGAGGTGGGTAATCGAAGGTACCCATCAAAGATGGGCACAAACCAACTCCTACATTGACGACACCCGCTTGAGTATTATCTACCATGGGAACCGTGGATGCCCCCAAGGCTGGGTCAGGTCGAGAGAAGGACAATTGATCAATAGTCACTATCCGGCCTTCATGTGGAAAAAGTAAGACTCAGAAAACTGTAGTGACCACCGCTTGCATTGCATAAGTCCAACTACGACCCAACAATAGATTGTAATTGATGGGGGCATCGACTACCTCTACTTCGACGCACACGGTCTTCCCCACTAACTGCACCGAGAAATAAGAGATGATGCCATGCGGTTGGAAAGAACGACCATCGAACGCAGTGAGGAGAGTAGGTGACGGAGACAACTCAGGTTGACTAATGGCTTTCCAACAGGCTAATGACATAACGCAAGTTGAAGCACCCTCGTCTACCACTGTCCGGAAGATATTCCATGTAAAAGTTTTCGTGGGATGAGCCACTACTATCTGAAACGCGACGTGGTAAGGCAAACGAGGTTTCAAGTCAGTCGTATCTAACATGATCGTTCCCGGGTTACAAGTCTCAGTAGAGCCTAAAGCAGTCAACAAGGATTTTCTCTGAGCAGGGAAACTTTGGAGGACTTCCAAAGCAGACATAGCATAAGGGGTTTGTGACAAATCTTCCACCACAGAGTAGTTCTGGGTGGCCCTTGCGTTTGGATTATGAGAAGCTCGTTTAAATGCACCTTTGGGGATACGAGTCATTGTTTCACCCAACGTCTTCTCGATCTGTAGAGGAAGAGATGGGATCTCAACTTCTTTGCCCTTCTCAGAGGTGCTTGGTTTGCTATAACCGTGAGCTCTAGTCACTATGAAAGCGTCACTTTTCATCATATATACGTTCGCGGAAGATGAACCATTTGGGGGAGGGCAGTTTTCGTGGCCACCCCCCTTCGTACTTGCAGATGCTTGAGTTAAATTCTACCCATGCTGAAAGGGATTAGTCAACACAGCTTGCTGTTGCTACGTGACAAACTTCTGGGCCTCTGCAAGTCAAGGGCATAAATGGGTTGGGTGGTCTTCCGCACAAAGGTTGCATGGATACCTCGCCTTCCTTTTTTCAGTAGTGCCCTCGCCAGCATTATCGGTTTGTTTCTTATCTCCCTTACTCTTCTTGCGTTGTTTTTTCTTTCCTTCAGGCTACTGGTTGGCCTTTAGGTTAGTCGTCTGTACAGAGTGTACTTCCGATGTTTGAGTAGGAGGAGCAGCCAAAGCAGGATTCTGGCTGGCCGCCGAGTGTTGTATAGATAACTGCTGCAATTGTTTAGTCAATTGCTCAATGGGCTTGGTTTGTGCTGAACCAACTATACCGTCAGCATGTGGTCCGACTCTCTGTCTGGTTTTGTCCAAAATCGATCGTGGTGCATCTGGCAGGATGGTGTACAATAGACCAGACTGAGAATAGATAAGCTCAAACTGTTGAGCCCTCATGATGGCCTCTTCCTCGGAGAAGACCCCTGAATTTGCGACGTCTTTGGATAACATCAGAACTAAAGACTTAAGGAACCACTCAAGCAGGAATGCTGGTGGGACGGGTACCTTGATAAGACTCTTTCGACGTCGCCACTCTCGAATATGATCCGAGATATGGTCCGCTGACGTCTGCTTGAAATTGGATAGCAACTCTGTGCCGGCATCGTATCTCACAGGTAACTGGAAATGGTTAAGGAAAGCCATAGCCAGTTCACCAAAAAAGGAATATCGTGAACGATCAAGCTCTATCTACCATTTCGCGGCACTCCCAATAAGTGTGCATTGAAACAATCACAACTGGATGGAGTCATCTTTCAGTGAGTTAGATGAACACCATAAGTGGAAAGTGGTCATGTGATCACCTGGATCTTCATTAGGCTTGGCTTCGAACTTTGGGATGTCCGAAGGCAACTTTGTTGGCATAGGGGGCCAACGCGGATCGTGACAGATAGGATCATTCAACAACCGTGTTAAATCCGACAAGTGTAGCATTTCCAAGAAAGGTAGTTTAGGTTGCTGCTAATAGCTAGGATAAAAGGGTCCTGGGGTTTGACTGGCACCAAGTTTCCAGGAAAAGTTTTGTTGCTGGCCAGGGTTTTGGTAGAAACCTTGGCCTTGACCAGCGTAAGGGTTTTGCATTTGAGGAGACATCATTTGCTGATTCCCCATGAAGGACATAGGATGTTGGGCGTTCATCGTATTTGAGGGAATTTGGGAAGGATTCCCCCATGCTGGTCCTGTAGGGAGAGGCATAGAGGCCTATCCGGGGTTCCATTGGATGTGGAAAGAATTTCCCCAGAACGACATTCCAGATGAAGGAATGGATCCTTGTCCTGAGTTCCAAGGTCCTGGTATATGTGCCCCCGGCGCAGGAATAGTACCTTGTGCTGGCGTAGACTGTCCAAAAATAGGTGTGCCCCCTGATGGGAAAGCAGCAGATGTGAGGGGGTTATTACCAAATGTCCCGTTCCAGATGAACGGCGATGAACCTACCGGCAGAGTTTGCGCAGGTGTTCCTTGACTCCCGGCTCCAAGTAGACTCGTGTGTGCAGGCTGCCCGGTGGACTGCTGATGCAATCCACTAAGCGAAGGGGACGAAGGAGGTATATGACCCCCAGTGTAAGGAAAAACATTGAAAGGGACAGGAATGCCCCCAAGTTGACCTTGCAGAGGAGCGTTAGAGCTCCCTGCCCCCAGACCCAAAGTCTGTGAAATGGAAGAAGTGAGTGCAGGACTTGTTCCTGAACTAGGCATACCATATGAAAACGGAGGGCCGGTCGCACTAGGTGTGTAGGGAGGTGTGGCCGCCGCGATAGATGGCGTTGGACCACTGTGCAACGTAGTTTCAGCCGAGACCATGGTGGCCCGGACTGTCGACAACGGCAAGTTAGGAGAAGCTTCTCCTATGGTAACAACAGTGATAGGAATGGAAGAATTCCCAGAGATTTGTTCCATAACTGGGTTAGGCGCTGACAGGCGTTCGTAAAATTGAATTGGCACAATAATGTCCGGCCAAGTATCAGTGCTTGAGGTTTCAACTGATCCAATATTGGCAGTTGGTAAGGACCCTCTGGGGGCAGGAAAGTTTACCACATGGGTTTTAAACTTTCCTGCCCCCAGGGGGTCCTTATCTTGGTGAAACAATGACTCGCATCCCCAAAGGTGCGTTTAAACAAGATTCTCATAATCCAAACGCAAGGGCCGCCCAGAACTACTCTGTGGTGGAAGATTTGTCACAAACACCTTGTGCTATGTCCTCTTTGGAAGTCCTCTAAAGTTGCCCTGCTCAGAGAAAAGCCTTGTTGACTACTTTAGGCTCTACTGAGACTTGTAACCCGAGAACGATCATGTTAGATACGACTGACTTGAAACCTCGTTTGCCTTACCACGTCGCGTTTTAGATAGTAGTGGCTCATCCCACGAAAAATTTTACACAGAATATCTTCCGCACGGTGGTAGACGAGGGCGCTTCAACTTGCGTTATGTCGTTAGCCTGTTGGAAAGCCATTGGTCAACCTGAGTTGTCTCCGTCACCTACTCTCCTCATTGCGTTCGATGGTCGTTCTTTCTGACCGCATGGCATCATCCCTTCTTTCCCGGTGCAGTTAGGGGGGAAGACTGTGTGCGTCGAAGTAGAGGTAGTTGATGCCCCCATCAATTACAATCTATTGTTGGGTCGTAGTTGGACTTATGCAATGCAAGCGGTGGTTTCTACAATTTTCCGAGTCTTACTTTTTACACATGAAGGCCGAATAGTGACTATTGATCAATTGTCCTTCTCTCGACCTGACCCAGCCTTGGGGGCATCCACGGTTCCCATGGTAGATAATCCTCAAGCCGGTGTCGTCAATGTAGGAGTTCATTTGTGCCCATCTTTGATGGGTACCTTCGATTACCCACCTCCTCAAGGCGATGCCAAGTTTATATCGACTCACCACAAGGCTGAGATTTTCCATGTTTCATCGTTCCGCACGACTTACTTTCAGGATCCGTGGACTCTTCCTTCCCCATCAGACACGATGGATGCGACAGGGCATGCGGGCATGTCTACACCCTTGTCGGCCACTGAAGTAGCGTACTCTCTGGTTCAACAAACTTCAGCTACTCTTGATCCAACTCCCGCACAAGAGTTGGATCTGTTACTGGAGCCTATTTGGGCTCAGGATTCTCTTGTCAATACCGATTCGTTAGACTTAGTCTTGCCTTCTGACGAAGCCATAATCGAAGCAATGACTGGTCCGAACAAACCCTGGGATGATCTTCATCACAGATCATACTTCCTCCCAGAGTTACACTGAATCGAGGCAGGAGAATTCACTATCACCATGATGGGAGATCAGCCTTGTCCCATTAACCTCTTGGCTACACAGGATATTTATGCTGAGGGCAACATGGCAACTATCGCTGCCATGATACCTATCAATATCTCTCGAAACCCCGGCATCGTGGAGAATGTCTTCGTCAGAGCGGATTGCTCCCCCGAAGAGATTCAGATTTACATGGATCTTTTTAAAGAATTCCGCGATGTTTTTTCTTGGTCTTACGAGGAAATGCCAGGAATCGATTCGAAAATCGTTGAACATGAGATCACTCCGTATCCGGACGCTAAGCCTGTTCGACAGAAACTTCATCCAGTTAATCCTAGGAAAGCAGCAGCCATCAAGGCTGAGGTTGAGAAATTGCTTAAGGCATGATTCATATACCCTATTCACTTGACTCAATGGGTGTCAAATCCCGTGTCAGTCGATAAAAAACAAGGCACGATTCGTGTCTGTACCGATTTCTGTGATTTGAACAAGGCATGTCCAAAAGACAATTATCCAACTCCATTCATCGACCAGATCATTGATGAGTGTGCCGGTTGTGAAGCCTTTTCATTCATGGATGGTTTCTCGGGCTATAACCAAATTCAAATCAAACCTGAGGACCAACACAAAACGGCATTCATTTGTCCGTGGGGTACATTCGCCTATCGCAAAATGCCTTTTGGTCTCAAGAACGCTGGAGCCACTTTCCAGCGGGCCATGTCTTTTGCGTTTCATGACCTTAAACATATAGTCGAGGCTTATTTAGATGACTTAGCATCACGCTCTCGCAAGCGCAAGGATCATCCCATACACCTCCGACTAATCTTTGAGCACTGTCGCTACTTTCAGATTCGCTTAAATCCCAACAAATGCAGCTTCTGCGTCACGTCAGGACATTTGTTAGGTTTCATAGTTTCAACAACGAGGATCATGGTTTATCCTCTTAAGGTGGGGCAATAGTCCAGTTGCCCCCCCCCACGCACAATTTTACAACTTCAAAGTCTTCAAGGCAAGGCGAACTTCTTACGATGCTTCATCACCAACTATGCCGAAATCACCAAGGGCTTCATGTGTTTACTGAAGAAAGACGTTCCTTTTCTCTGGGACGAAGCCGCACAATGCTCTTTCGACGCATTGAAACACGCCCTTACAACCGCACCTCTGCTACGGCCACCAAATTATAACAAGGATTTCCTATTATATCTGGCTGCTGTAGAGTCAACCATAGGCATGGTTTTAGTTCAGGAAGATGATTCATTTTCTGAATACGTGATCTATTACCTGAGCCGAGGCCTCGTAGGACCAGAACTTAATTATACCCATCTCGAAAAACTTGCGTTGGCAGCAGTACATGCTGTCCAACGGTTCCATCACTATGTTCTGTTTCGTAAAACCACCGTTGTGGCTGTCGTGAATCCATTTCAGTACATGTTGACACGACGAGTTATCGGCAGGAAAATCAGTAGATGGATGGTCATCCTCCAAGAGTTTGACTTGGATTTTGTTTCAGCAAAGTCCAAAAAATCACTGGTCTTCGCAGAACTTATTTCGGAACTTCCGGTTGAGTCAGGTGACGTTGTGCCTGAGGAATCGCCTATCCGGGGTGATATGTTTTTGATTTAATCGTCTGATCCCTGGTACGGAGATATACTGATCTATCTCCAGACTTTGAAGTGTCCTACCTCTGCTTCTCGTGATGAGCGTCGGCGGATACGCCATCAGGCCAAGAACTATCTTATACTCAATGATACTTTGTATCGTCGCGGTGTAGATGGTATCTTGCATCGATGCCTCACTCATGAGGAGGCCGTCATAGTGCTCAACGACTGTCATAAAGGAGCTTGTGGTGGCCACTTATCCGGGTTGGCAACAGCCCAAAAGATTTTATGAGCAGGTTACTTTTGGCCCACGCTTATAAAAGATTGTATCGAGTCGGTCAAGAAGTTCCATCCGTGCCAAATCTTCTCACGGAAGATGAGGGCACATCCAGCTCCTATGTTTCCTGTTATCACCATCGGTCCCTTCACCAAGTGGGGGATTGATTACACTACTTGCAACCCCCCGTCAGCCAGGGGGCATTGCTATATCATTGTGGTTGTCGACTACTTCACGAAGTGGGTCGAAACTATGCCGACGTTCAAAGATGATGGAGAGACTGCAACTCTCTTCTTATTTAACCAGATTATAGCACGTTTCAGAGTCCCGAGAGAGATTGTCACTGACCATGGCAGTCACTTTCAGAATCAAATGATGTCCGAGTTAATATCA